>CM028367.1:46672246-46797407 GCA_016624345.1 Platycodon grandiflorus | reverse complement strand
TTGATAAAGCTACTGCTGAATTGTCGAGGCCAAGTGTGGCTAAGTTTTGGTGCAAGTGGACTTACTAAAAGGCTTCCATAAGATTCATATAGATTGTGGTGATTGTATGCCAAGTTTTGTGCAAGTTGTTGAGTATGATAACATGCCTATGTATTGCAGCCATTGTTCTCTTTTAGGCCATGATATTTTAATTGTCGTATTCTAAATTCTGAATACAAGAAAATGGAGATGGGGATGGGAAGAAGAAGGCTGATCAAGGTATAAAAGGGATGACAAGGAGGATAATAAGAAGGGGGATGCTAAAAATGAAACTTGGATTCGGAAGAAAAAAATAAAGGTAATCAAGAAGGCACAAGCAAGAATGCTGATTTTAATGGAGCCAAAAAGATGTGTTAAAATCTGTTATTGATCTTACAAAGACGGATGATGGCTCTAAGGCATACACTCCCTTTGATGGCGAGGAGGTATTTTTGCCAATCTGCTAACGATGCTTTGTCTAAAAGCCTAAAGGCTATTAAAACCAAGGCTGGAATCTCACAAATGGATGGAGGGAGGATGGTCAAATATCTATTCCTGAAGTTCAAGATCCTCGTAAATTATGTACACCTTTACGAGATGATTACGCTATGCGTGTAAAGTCTTCTTCCCATGCAAAGATGAATACATTTGGGTCGCTTAATCTGTCTCCTAGAGCCCCTCAAGTTACATCGCTGAATCAAGTCATGAACATGCAAATGGATTTTAAAGAATCTATGATTGCACTACAGGCCCAAGACGATGATGGTTTCATTCGGTTACTCATAAGAGGAAAAAGAATAGGGAGAAATACCCTTCATCGAGTTTTTCCTTTTCGTTTTATTCCCTCATTTACTCTCTTAGAAGCTGTTTTTAATGGTGTGTTTTATAAGTTGGAATGCTCGTGGCATAGCTAATGTTGCCACAATCCGTAGAATCAAACGTTTATTCCGTTCTCATGGTGTTTCGCTTATGGCTATTTATGAGCCAAAATCTGATTTTCTGCTATGGGTCCTCTTATTCGGAAGTTGGGTTGTGAAGATGGGGTGAATAATAGAAATAATAGAGTTTGGGTTTTATGGAAGCATGGGCTGAAGTGCATGGTTATTCATGATTCGATCAAGCTTTAACTTTGCAAATTTCTCATCCGCTTTGGGCGGAAGCTGTTTGGGTTTCTTTTGTTCACGCTAGGCAATGATTTTCTCGTATATCTCTTTGGGATGAGCTAATGACTATTAGTGAGGTGGAATTCCCTTGGTTGGTTGTGGGTGATTTTAAGCGTGTTATTGATCGAGTGAGAAGATTGGAGGAAAACCTATTAATGGTATGGCTGTCACGGACATGATTCAATATTCTAACCTTATGGATCTTGGGTATGAAGGTAATGTTATCACATGGTCTAATAATCGTATGGGAAGAAGGGCTATTTATCAAAGATTAGACAGAGCGTTGTATAATGAGCAATGGTTGCAATTGTTTCACTCGACCCGTGTCACTCATTTAGCAAGAACTTGCTCGATCATGCTCCTATTCTTATCACTTTGCAACTTGAAGGTGAAGTGCGTCATGGCTCATTTCGCTTTCTTAATGTGTGGCTGAAGCATCATTCTTTTCAGAGCTTTAAAAACATCTTGGGCTGCCTATGGATGGAAGACCGATGGTGTGCTTTGCCAGAAGCTTGGGCGTCTCCGAAGACTATATCTGAATGGAATAAGCATATATATGGGAGAATTGATCAGCAAATAAAAACGAAGATGAAGTTTTATTAAGGGAAGCTCAATATCAATCTCGTGGTGATGATGATTCTAGGGCTGCTCTTCATTTAGCCCAGCAATTACTTTCAAAGTTGAAATTGGATGAAGATTTATGGGCCCAAAAGCTAATTTAAAGTGGTTAAAGGAGGGAGATAGAAACACAAAGTTTTTCATTATTTGTAAAGAAAAAGAGGCGAAATTATGTATTCACAAAATAAAGAATAGAGATGGCGTATGGCTGAAAGAAAAATGAAATTAAAGAGGAGGCTATAAGGTTTTATTCGAGCAGCTTCAAGGTCATTGTGAGATTCCTTCCGATGATTTTATGTTTCTTATTCCTCTATTGATTCGAAGAGGATAACACCTCTCTTACGGCTGTTCCTAATGAGGATGAAGTTCGAATGGTTATTCTTTCTATGAATGGCCAAAGTGCAGCTGGCCGGATGGTTTCACGGGTGAATTTTATAAGGGTTGTTGGGATATAATTAAGGCTGATTTGGTGCGTGCTATTGGTGATTTCTTTTACGGGTTTCAAATGCCAAGATGGACTAGTACTTTAATTGTCACAATTCCTAAGGTGGATTCTCCATCTTCTTTTACGGACACGAGACCGATTAGCCTCTGCAATTTCAAATAAGGTGGTTACAAAATTATTAACGTGTCGTTTGGCTCCCATTCTTCCTCGCATTATTTCCCGGAGCGAGTGGGTTTGTTCAAGGTAGGGTTATTCATGAGAATGTTTTATTGGCTCAGAAATTATGCAATCTATAAACAAGAAAGTTCGGGGTTCTAATGTGGCTCTCAAGCTTGATATGGCAAAAGCTTATGATCGGTTATCTTGGTTTGCTCTTATTAAGGTGATGCGGCAATTTGGTTTTAATGAGGTTTGGATTGATCTCATCTTCGGTGTATTTCTAATAGCGGTTTTCAGTCCTTGTTAATGGTGAAAGTTGTGGCTTTTTCACTCTACTAGGGGCCTTAGGCAAGGCGACCCCTTATCTCCTTATCATTTTATTGTTTAGAAATGATGAGTAGGGGTTTAAATTTGCTGCATACTATGTTCCCTCGGACAGGTGGATTCATATCAACTCTCCGTTAATCTCTCACCTTGCCTATCGGATGACGTGATTATCTTTTGTAATGGTTGAAATCTTCTTTAGAGGCGCATATGAAATACTTGGATTGGTATCGAATTTTCGGGCCAGTTAGTGAATATTAACAAGTCTTGCTTCATTACGGGTAATAATGGGAATAGAGATGAGATTGTAGCAGCCACTACGGGTTTTGTAAAACAAGATCTCCCATTGCTATATTTGGGATGCCCGTTATACGGGTAAAAGAAGATCAGCCTCTTTACTCCTCTCATTAGAAAAATGGAATCGAGACTAGCTTCTTGGAAGGGTAAATTACTCTCTTTTGGAGCCAAACTCACTCTTATTCAATCTTGCTTATACGCTATGCCTCTCTATTATTTATCCCTTATTGATCCTCCAAAGGGGTATTTCGTGCTTTGGAGAAGATTATTATGAGATTTTTTGGAGTTCTAATGATGGGGAGAAGAAATGTCATTGGCTTTCTTGGAATAAAATGTGCTGGCCGATTGAGGAGGGAGGTTTGGGGTTTAGTAAATTCGAAGATATGGCTATGGCTTTTCCATGAAACTTTGGTGGCGTTTACGTACTTCTAATTCTTTATGGAGTGAGCTTATGTTGGCTAAATATTGCTGGGAAATTCACCCTATGGATGCATGTATCACATCATACTCTTCTCATATTTGGAAAAGATTAATGAAGCAAAGCCTTTAGTGGAGGATAGATTAGCTTGGAGGATTGGAAGAGGAGACATTTCCATTCATGAAAATTGGTTAGAAGGATATGGGTCAAATTCCTTTTGCTCACATTGAGGTCTCTTCTCTTTTCCATAATGCCGCCCTAATATTGATCACATCCGAGAGGCTTTTGGCCAGCCTGGTTTCTCAATAAACTCTCATGCTATTTCTTTATCGGACAAGGAGGACGTCCCTATTTGGATGCCTTCTTCTTGGTAAGTTCTCTGTTAATTCAGCTTGGAGAGAATGTCGTTCTAGCCGTCCTCACTCTATTATTTACTCGTATTGCTGGAGCAAATATATTCCCAAAAGATCTCGGTGTTTCTTTGGCGTGCCTTGCATAATGGATTGCCTACGGATGAGAGAATTCGCTCTAAAGGTATTTCCCTTGCTTCCAAATGTAATTGTTGTAATGCAGCAAATGAAGAATCTATGGCCCATATTTTGGTTTATGGAGATATTGCTAAGAAAGTTTGGAATTTCTTCAGTGGTTTGTGTGGCATTCGTTGTTTCATGGGTCATTTGAATCATGTCCTCATTAGTTGGTGGCAAAGTCATCCTAATTCTGATTCCAATGTTTGTTCATGGCTTTCTCGTCTCCTTCCAGCTCTTATTTTATGGGAAATTTGGTGCGCTTCGGAATAAGAGCAGATTTGAAGATGTTAATATGAGCTCCAATGCTATTATTCATAAGGTTCTTTCTCAAGCTTCTAATATCGCTATCTCTTTTCCCTTTCTTTCACGAGAAGTCAAGATAATAATTATTTGATGGATATTTTTCATTTGGCCCCTAAACCCTTTTTGATTCCTAAAATCCGAATGGTTTTATGGGTTCCCCCTAATGTTGATGAGATTAAGCTTAACACGGATGGAGTTTCTAGGGGTAATCCGGGTATTGCTTCTGGGGGAGGTGTTTTTAGGAATCATAAAGGGGATTTTGTTCTTGGTTTCTCCCATTTTTATGGCTGCCATTCCAATATGATGGCGGAGGCTATGGCTGCAAGGGATGGGCTTATTTTAGCTCAAGCGCATGGATTCAATCGTGTTTGGTTAGAGATTGATTCTCAAGTTTTGTTGCGGATTCTTATTCGGGAGTACCACATCCCATGGGCTGTTTGGTATGTTATTTCTCATATTCATAGATTATTGACTCAAATGGATGTTCGAATTACTCATATTCTTCGCGAAGGGAATGGAGTAGCTGATGGTTTAGCTAATTTTGCTGCGATGAGGTCCAAAATTTCACTTTCACCTCTTTTAGTGATATTCCTAGGCCTTGCAAAGGCTGTGTTGTTCTGACAAGGCTAGGATCCCTCATGCTCGTTTTCATTAGCTCTATGGCCAGATTTTTATATAGGTTGTTTTCTAGTTATTGTAGTCACCCCTCCTTATATTGTAGAGGACCATACGACGTGTGTATGGCCTCCCCTAGATTTCCTTATCCGGTGGTTGAGGTTGTAATGTCCCCACCATGTTTGTAATTATTTTCTTTATTTAATAAAATCTAGGAGTACCGTCTCCTTTCGCCAAAAAAAAAAAAAAAAAAAAGGATAAACAAGATCAGAGATTTATTGTTGGAAGCTTTGTGGATCCTTTTAGAGGATCAAAAGTCTTTATTACAAATGATAAACAAGAGCTCAATATAGATTGATTGTTGGATGCTTTGTGGATCCTTTTAGAGGATCAAAAGACTTGTTTTTAAAGGATAAACAAGAGCTCAATAGAGATTGATTGTTGGAAGCTTTGAGGATCCTTTTAGAGGTTCAAAAGACTTGTTTACAAAGGATAAACAAGTGCTCAATAGTGGTTGATTATTGGAAGCTTTGTGGATTCTTTTAGATGATCAAAAGACTTGCTTTCAAAGGATAAACAAGAGCACAATAGAGATTGAATGTTGGAATCTTTGTGGATCCTTATAGATGATCAAAAGACTTGCTTTCAAAGGATAAACAAGAGCTCAATAGAGATTGATTGTTGGAAGCTTTGAGGATCCTTTTAGATGATCAAAAGACTTGTTTTCAAAGGATAAACAAGTCCTCAATAGAGATTTATTGTTGGAAGCTTTGTGGATCCTTTTAGAGGATCAAAAGTCTTTATTACAAATGATAAACAAGAGCTCAATATAGATTGATTGTTGGATGCTTTGTGGATCCTTTTAGAGGATCAAAAGACTTGTTTTTAAAGGATAAACAAGAGCTCAATAGAGATTGATTGTTGGAAGCTTTGAGGATCCTTTTAGAGGTTCAAAAGACTTGTTTACAAAGGATAAACAAGTGCTCAATAGTGGTTGATTATTGGAAGCTTTGTGGATTCTTTTAGATGATCAAAAGACTTACTTTCAAAGGATAAACAAGAGCACAATAGAGATTGAATGTTGGAATCTTTGTGGATCCTTATAGATGATCAAAAGACTTGCTTTCAAAGGATAAACAAGAGCTCAATAGAGATTGATTGTGGGAAGCTTTGTGATCCTTTTAGATGATCAAAAGACTTGTTTTTAAAGGATAAACAAGTCCTCAATAGAGATTTATTGTTGGAAGCTTTGTGGATCCTTTTAGAGGATCAAAAGACTTTTTTACAAAGGATAAACAAGAGCTCAATATAGATTGATTGTTGGAATCTTTGTGGATCCTTTTAGATGATCAAAAGACTTGCTTTCAAAGGATAAACAAGAGCTCAATAGAGATTGATTGTTGGAAGCTTTGGGATCCTTTTAGATGATCAAAAGACTTGTTTCAAAGGATAAACAAGTGCTCAATAGAGATTGATTGTTGGAAGCTTTGTGGATCCTTTTAGATGATCAAAAGACTTTTTTCAAAGGATAAACAAGAGCTCAATAGAGATTGATTGTTGGAAGCTTTGTGGATCCTTTTAGATGATCAAAAGTTTTTTTACAAAGGATAAACAAGAGCTCAATAGAGATTGATTGTTGGAAGCTTTGTGGATCCTTTTAGAGGATCAAAAGACTTGTTTTTAAAGGATAAACAAGAGCTCAATAGAGATTGATTGTTGGAAGCTTTGTGGATCCTTTTAGAGGATCAAAAGACTTGTTTACAAAGGATAAACAAGACTCAATAGAGATTGATTGTTGGAAGCTTTGTGGATCCTTTTAGATGATCAAAAGACTTGCTTTCAAAGGATAAACAAGAGCTCAATAGAGATTGATTATTGGAAGCTTTGTGGATTCTTTTAGATGATCAAAAGACTTGCTTTCAAAGGATAAACAAGAGCACAATAGAGATTGAATGTTGGAATCTTTGTGGATCCTTATAGATGATCAAAAGACTTGCTTTCAAAGGATAAACAAGAGCAATAGAGATTGATTGTGGGAAGCTTTGTGGATCCTTTTAGATGATCAAAAGACTTGTTTTAAAGGATAAACAAGTCCTCAATAGAGATTGATTGTTGGAAGCTTTGTGGATCCTTTTAGAGGATCAAAAGTCTTTATTACAAATGATAAACAAGAGCTCAATATAGATTGATTGTTGGATGCTTTGTGGATCCTTTTAGAGGATCAAAAGACTTGTTTTAAAGGATAAACAAGAGCTCAATAGAGATTGATTGTTGGAAGCTTTGAGGATCCTTTTAGAGGTTCAAAAGACTTGTTTACAAAGGATAAACAAGTGCTCAATAGTGGTTGATTATTGGAAGCTTTGTGGATTCTTTAGATGATCAAAAGACTTGCTTTCAAAGGATAAACAAGAGCACAATAGAGATTGAATGTTGGAATCTTTGTGGATCCTTATAGATGATCAAAAGACTTGCTTTCAAAGGATAAACAAGAGCTCAATAGAGATTGATTGTGGGAAGCTTTGACGATCCTTTTAGATGATCAAAAGACTTGTTTTAAAGGATAAACAAGTCCTCAATAGAGATTTATTGTTGGAAGCTTTGTGGATCCTTTTAGAGGATCAAAAGTCTTTATTACAAATGATAAACAAGAGCTCAATATAGATTGATTGTTGGATGCTTTGTGGATCCTTTTAGAGGATCAAAAGACTTGTTTTAAAGGATAAACAAGAGCTCAATAGAGATTGATTGTTGGAAGCTTTGAGGATCCTTTTAGAGGTTCAAAAGACTTGTTTACAAAGGATAAACAAGTGCTCAATAGTGGTTGATTATTGGAAGCTTTGTGGATTCTTTTAGATGATCAAAAGACTTGCTTTCAAAGGATAAACAAGAGCACAATAGAGATTGAATGTTGGAATCTTTGTGGATCCTTATAGATGATCAAAAGACTTGTTTTCAAAGGATAAACAAGAGCTCAATAGAGATTGATTGTGGGAAGCTTTGTGATCCTTTTAGATGATCAAAAGACTTGTTTTAAAGGATAAACAAGTCCTCAATAGAGATTGATTGTTGGAAGCTTTGTGGATCCTTTTAGAGGATCAAAAGTCTTTATTACAAATGGATAAACAAGAGCTCAATAGAGATTGATTGTTGGAAGCTTTGTGGATCCTTTTAGATGATCAAAAGACTTGTTTTTAAAGGATAAACAAGAGCTCAATAGAGATTGATTGTTGGAAGCTTTGTGGATCCTTTTAGAGGATCAAAAGACTTGTTTACAAATGATAAACAAGAGCTCAATATAGATTGATTGTTGGAAGCTTTGTGGATCCTTTTAGAGGATCAAAAGACTTGTTTTAAAGGATAAACAAGAGCTCAATAGAGATTGATTGTTGGAAGCTTTGAGGATCCTTTTAGAGGATCAAAAGACTTGTTTCAAAGGATAAACAAGTGCTCAATAGGATTGATTATTGGAAGCTTTGTGGATTTTAGATGATCAAAAGACTTGCTTTCAAAGGATAAACAAGAGCACAATAGAGATTGATTGTTGGAATCTTTGTGGATCCTTATAGATGATCAAAAGACTTGCTTTCAAAGGATAAACAAGAGCTCAATAGAGATTGATTGTTGGAAGCTTTGTGATCCTTTTAGATGATCAAAAGACTTGTTTTCAAAGGATAAACAAGTCCTCAATAGAGATTTATTGTTGGAAGCTTTGTGGATCCTTTTAGAGGATCAAAAGTCTTTATTACAAAGGATAAACAAGAGCTCAATATAGATTGATTGTTGGAAGCTTTGTGGATCCTTTTAGAGGATCAAAAGACTTGTTTTAAAGGATAAACAAGAGCTCAATAGAGATTGATTGTTGGAAGCTTTGTGGATCCTTTTAGAGGATCAAAAGACTTGTTTCAAAGGATAAACAAGAGCTCAATAGAGATTGATTGTTGGAAGCTTTGTGGATCCTTTAGATGATCAAAAGACTTGCTTTCAAAGGATAAACAAGAGCACAATAGAGATTGAATGTTGGAATCTTTGTGGATCCTTATAGATGATCAAAAGACTTGCTTTCAAAGGATAAACAAGAGCACAATAGAGATTGATTGTTGGAAGCTTTGTGATCCTTTTAGATGATCAAAAGACTTGTTTTTAAAGGATAAACAAGTCCTCAATAGAGATTTATTGTTGGAAGCTTTGTGGATCCTTTTAGAGGATCAAAAGTCTTTATTACAAATGATAAACAAGAGCTCAATATAGATTGATTGTTGGATGCTTTGTGGATCCTTTTAGAGGATCAAAAGACTTGTTTTAAAGGATAAACAAGAGCTCAATAGAGATTGATTGTTGGAAGCTTTGAGGATCCTTTTAGAGGTTCAAAAGACTTGTTTACAAAGGATAAACAAGTGCTCAATAGTGGTTGATTATTGGAAGCTTTGTGGATTCTTTTAGATGATCAAAAGACTTGCTTTCAAAGGATAAACAAGAGCACAATAGAGATTGAATGTTGGAATCTTTGTGGATCCTTTTAGATGATCAAAAGACTTGCTTTCAAAGGATAAACAAGAGCAATAGAGATTGAATGTTGGAAGCTTTGTGGATCCTTTTAGATGATCAAAAGACTTGCTTTTAAAGGATAAACAAGAGCTCAATAGAGATTGATTGTTGGAAGCTTTGTGGATCCTTTTAGATGATCAAAAGACTTGTTTTAAAGGATAAACAAGAGCTCAATAGAGATTGATTGTTGGAAGCTTTGTGGATCCTTTTAGAGGATCAAAAGACTTGTTTAAAGGATAAACAAGAGCTCAATAGAGATTGATTGTTGGAAGCTTTGTGGATCCTTTTAGAGGATCAAAAGACTTTTTAAAGGATAAACAAGAGCTCAATAGAGATTGATTGTTGGAAGCTTTGTGGATCCTTTTAGAGGATCAAAAGACTTGTTTTTAAAGGATAAACAAGTGCTCAATAGAGATTGATTGTTGGAAGCTTTGTGGATCCTTTTAGAGGTGATCAAAAGACTTTTTACAAAGGATAAACAAGAGCTCAATAGAGATTGATTGTTGGAAGCTTTGTGGATCCTTTTAGATGATCAAAAGACTTGCTTTCAAAGGATAAACAAGAGCACAATAGAGATTGAATGTTGGAATCTTTGTGGATCCTTATAGATGATCAAAAGACTTGCTTTCAAAGGATAAACAAGAGCGCAATAGAGATTGATTGTGGGAAGCTTTGGCGATCCTTTTAGATGATCAAAAGACTTGTTTTAAAGGATAAACAAGTCCTCAATAGAGATTTATTGTTGGAAGCTTTGTGGATCCTTTTAGAGGATCAAAAGTCTTTATTACAAATGATAAACAAGAGCTCAATATAGATTGATTGTTGGATGCTTTGTGGATCCTTTTTGAGGATCAAAAGACTTGTTTTAAAGGATAAACAAGAGCTCAATAGAGATTGATTGTTGGAAGCTTTGAGGATCCTTTTAGAGGTTCAAAAGACTTATTTACAAAGGATAAACAAGTGCTCAATAGTGGTTGATTATTGGAAGCTTTGTGGATTCTTTTAGATGATCAAAAGACTTTATTTCAAAGGATAAACAAGAGCACAATAGAGATTGAATGTTGGAATCTTTGTGGATCCTTTTAGATGATCAAAAGACTTGCTTTCAAAGGATAAACAAGAGCTCAATAGAGATTGATTGTTGGAAGCTTTGGGATCCTTTTAGATGATCAAAAGACTTGTTTTAAAGGATAAACAAGTCCTCAATAGAGATTGATTGTTGGAAGCTTTGTGGATCCTTTTAGATGATCAAAAGACTTGTTTCAAAGGATAAACAAGAGCTCAATAGAGATTGATTGTTGGAAGCTTTGTGGATCCTTTTAGAGGATCAAAAGACTTGTTTTCAAAGGATAAACAAGAGCTCAATAGAGATTGATTGTTGGAAGCTTTGAGGATCCTTTTAGAGGATCAAAAGACTTGTTTTTAAAGGATAAACAAGAGCTCAATAGAGATTGATTGTTGGAAGCTTTGTGGATCCTTTTAGAGGATCAAAAGACTTGTTTACAAAGGATAAACAAGAGCTCAATAGAGATTGATTGTTGGAAGCTTTGTGGATCCTTTTAGATGATCAAAAGACTTGCTTTCAAAGGATAAACAAGAGCTCAATAGAGATTGATTGTTGGAAGCTTTGTGGATCCTTTTAGATGATCAAAAGACTTGTTTCAAAGGATAAACAAGAGCTCAATAGAGATTGATTGTTGGAAGCTTTGTGGATCCTTTTAGATGATCAAAAGACTTGCTTTCAAAGGATAAACAAGAGCTCAATAGAGATTGATTGTTGGAAGCTTTGTGGATCCTTTTAGATGATCAAAAGACTTGTTTTTAAAGGATAAACAAGAGCTCAATAGAGATTGATTGTTGGAAGCTTTGTGGATCCTTTTAGAGGATCAAAAGACTTGTTTTACAAAGGATAAACAAGAGCTCAATAGAGATTGATTGTTGGAAGCTTTGTGGATCCTTTTAGAGGATCAAAAGACTTGTTTTAAAGGATAAACAAGAGCTCAATAGAGATTGATTGTTGGAAGCTTTGTGGATCCTTTTAGATGATCAAAAGACTTGTTTTCAAAGGATAAACAAGAGCTCAATAGAGATTGATTATTGGAAGCTTTGTGGATCCTTTAGATGATCAAAAGACTTGCTTTCAAAGGATAAACAAGAGCACAATAGAGATTGATTGTGGAAGCTTTGTGGATCCTTTTAGATGATCAAAAGACTTGTTTTAAAGGATAAACAAGTCCTCAATAGAGATTTATTGTTGGAAGCTTTGTGGATCCTTTTAGATGATCAAAAGTCTTTATTACAAAGGATAAACAAGAGCTCAATAGAGATTGATTGTTGGATGCTTTGTGGATCCTTTTAGAGGATCAAAAGACTTGTTTTACAAAGGATAAACAAGAGCTCAATAGAGATTGATTGTTGGAAGCTTTGTGGATCCTTTTAGAGGATCAAAAGACTTGTTTACAAAGGATAAACAAGAGCTCAATAGAGATTGATTATTGGAAGCTTTGTGGATCCTTTTAGATGATCAAAAGACTTGCTTTCAAAGGATAAACAAGAGCTCAATAGATTGATTGTTGGAAGCTTTGTGGATTCTTTTAGATGATCAAAAGACTTGCTTTCAAAGGATAAACAAGAGCACAATAGAGATTGAATGTTGGAATCTTTGTGGATCCTTATAGATGATCAAAAGACTTGCTTTCAAAGGATAAACAAGAGCGCAATAGAGATTGATTGTGGAAGCTTTGGCGATCCTTTTAGATGATCAAAAGACTTGTTTTTAAAGGATAAACAAGTCCTCAATAGAGATTTATTGTTGGAAGCTTTGTGGATCCTTTTAGAGGATCAAAAGTCTTTATTACAAATGATAAACAAGAGCTCAATATAGATTGATTGTTGGATGCTTTGTGGATCCTTTTAGAGGATCAAAAGACTTGTTTTTAAAGGATAAACAAGAGCTCAATAGAGATTGATTGTTGGAAGCTTTGAGGATCCTTTTAGAGGTTCAAAAGACTTGTTTACAAAGGATAAACAAGTGCTCAATAGTGGTTGATTATTGGAAGCTTTGTGGATTCTTTTAGATGATCAAAAGACTTGCTTTCAAAGGATAAACAAGAGCACAATAGAGATTGAATGTTGGAATCTTTGTGGATCCTTATAGATGATCAAAAGACTTGCTTTCAAAGGATAAACAAGAGCGCAATAGAGATTGATTGTGGGAAGCTTTGACGATCCTTTTAGATGATCAAAAGACTTGTTTTTAAAGGATAAACAAGTCCTCAATAGAGATTTATTGTTGGAAGCTTTGTGGATCCTTTTAGAGGATCAAAAGTCTTTATTACAAATGATAAACAAGAGCTCAATATAGATTGATTGTTGGATGCTTTGTGGATCCTTTTAGAGGATCAAAAGACTTGTTTTTAAAGGATAAACAAGAGCTCAATAGAGATTGATTGTTGGAAGCTTTGAGGATCCTTTTAGAGGTTCAAAAGACTTGTTTACAAAGGATAAACAAGTGCTCAATAGTGGTTGATTATTGGAAGCTTTGTGGATTCTTTTAGATGATCAAAAGACTTGCTTTCAAAGGATAAACAAGAGCACAATAGAGATTGAATGTTGGAATCTTTGTGGATCCTTATAGATGATCAAAAGACTTGCTTTCAAAGGATAAACAAGAGCAATAGAGATTGATTGTGGAAGCTTTGTGGATCCTTTTAGATGATCAAAAGACTTGTTTTTAAAGGATAAACAAGTCCTCAATAGAGATTTATTGTTGGAAGCTTTGTGGATCCTTTTAGAGGATCAAAAGACTTTATTACAAATGATAAACAAGAGCTCAATATAGATTGATTGTTGGATGCTTTGTGGATCCTTTTAGAGGATCAAAAGACTTGTTTTTAAAGGATAAACAAGAGCTCAATAGAGATTGATTGTTGGAAGCTTTGTGGATCCTTTTAGAGGATCAAAAGACTTGTTTACAAAGGATAAACAAGAGCTCAATAGAGATTGATTGTTGGAAGCTTTGTGGATCCTTTTAGAGGATCAAAAGACTTGTTTTCAAAGGATAAACAAGAGCTCAATAGAGATTGATTGTTGGAAGCTTTGAGGATCCTTTTAGATGATCAAAAGACTTGCTTTCAAAGGATAAACAAGAGCTCAATAGAGATTGATTGTTGGAAGCTTTGTGGATCCTTTTAGATGATCAAAAGACTTGCTTTCAAAGGATAAACAAGAGCACAATAGAGATTGAATGTTGGAATCTTTGTGGATCCTTATAGATGATCAAAAGACTTGCTTTCAAAGGATAAACAAGAGCTCAATAGAGATTGATTGTTGGAAGCTTTGACGATCCTTTTAGATGATCAAAAGACTTGTTTTTAAAGGATAAACAAGTCCTCAATAGAGATTTATTGTTGGAAGCTTTGTGGATCCTTTTAGAGGATCAAAAGACTTTATTACAAATGATAAACAAGAGCTCAATATAGATTGATTGTTGGATGCTTTGTGGATCCTTTTAGAGGATCAAAAGACTTGTTTTTAAAGGATAAACAAGAGCTCAATAGAGATTGATTGTTGGAAGCTTTGAGGATCCTTTTAGAGGTTCAAAAGACTTGTTTACAAAGGATAAACAAGTGCTCAATAGTGGTTGATTATTGGAAGCTTTGTGGATTCTTTTAGATGATCAAAAGACTTGCTTTCAAAGGATAAACAAGAGCACAATAGAGATTGAATGTTGGAATCTTTGTGGATCCTTATAGATGATCAAAAGACTTGCTTTCAAAGGATAAACAAGAGCTCAATAGAGATTGATTGTGGGAAGCTTTGACGATCCTTTTAGATGATCAAAAGACTTGTTTTAAAGGATAAACAAGTCCTCAATAGAGATTTATTGTTGGAAGCTTTGTGGATCCTTTTAGAGGATCAAAAGTCTTTATTACAAATGATAAACAAGAGCTCAATATAGATTGATTGTTGGATGCTTTGTGGATCCTTTTAGAGGATCAAAAGACTTGTTTTTAAAGGATAAACAAGAGCTCAATAGAGATTGATTGTTGGAAGCTTTGAGGATCCTTTTAGAGGTTCAAAAGACTTGTTTACAAAGGATAAACAAGTGCTCAATAGTGGTTGATTATTGGAAGCTTTGTGGATTCTTTTAGATGATCAAAAGACTTGCTTTCAAAGGATAAACAAGAGCACAATAGAGATTGAATGTTGGAATCTTTGTGGATCCTTATAGATGATCAAAAGACTTGCTTTCAAAGGATAAACAAGAGCACAATAGAGATTGATTGTTGCTTTGTGGATCCTTTTAGATGATCAAAAGACTTGTTTTAAAGGATAAACAAGAGCTCAATAGAGATTGATTGTTGGAAGCTTTGAGGATCCTTTTAGATGATCAAAAGACTTGTTTAAAGGATAAACAAGAGCTCAATAGAGATTGATTGTTGGAAGCTTTGTGGATCCTTTTAGATGATCAAAAGACTTGCTTTCAAAGGATAAACAAGAGCTCAATAGAGATTGATTGTTGGAAGCTTTGTGGATCCTTTTAGATGATCAAAAGACTTGCTTTCAAAGGATAAACAAGAGCTCAATAGAGATTGATTGTTGGAAGCTTTGTGGATCCTTTTAGATGATCAAAAGACTTGTTTTTAAAGGATAAACAAGTCCTCAATAGAGATTGATTGTTGGAAGCTTTGTGGATCCTTTTAGAGGATCAAAAGACTTATTACAAAGGATAAACAAGAGCTCAATAGAGATTGATTGTTGGATGCTTTGTGGATCCTTTTAGATGATCAAAAGACTTGTTTTTAAAGGATAAACAAGAGCTCAATAGAGATTGATTGTTGGAAGCTTTGTGGATCCTTTTAGAGGATCAAAAGACTTGTTTCAAAGGATAAACAAGTGCTCAATAGAGATTGATTATTGGAAGCTTTGTGGATCCTTTTAGATGATCAAAAGACTTGCTTTCAAAGGATAAACAAGAGCTCAATAGAGATTGATTGTTGGAAGCTTTGTGGATCCTTTTAGATGATCAAAAGACTTGCTTTCAAAGGATAAACAAGAGCTCAATAGAGATTGATTGTTGGAATCTTTGTGGATCCTTATAGATGATCAAAAGACTTGCTTTCAAAGGATAAACAAGAGCTCAATAGAGATTGATTGTTGGAAGCTTTGTGGATCCTTTTAGATGATCAAAAGACTTGTTTTAAAGGATAAACAAGTCCTCAATAGAGATTGATTGTTGGAAGCTTTGTGGATCCTTTTAGAGGATCAAAAGACTTTATTACAAAGGATAAACAAGAGCTCAATATAGATTGATTGTTGGATGCTTTGTGGATCCTTTTAGAGGATCAAAAGACTTGTTTTCAAAGGATAAACAAGAGCTCAATAGAGATTGATTGTTGGAAGCTTTGAGGATCCTTTTAGAGGATCAAAAGACTTGTTTACAAAGGATAAACAAGTGCTCAATAGAGATTGATTGTTGGAAGCTTTGTGGATCCTTTTAGATGATCAAAAGACTTGCTTTCAAAGGATAAACAAGAGCTCAATAGAGATTGAATGTTGGAATCTTTGTGGATCCTTATAGATGATCAAAAGACTTGCTTTCAAAGGATAAACAAGAGCTCAATAGAGATTGATTGTTGGAAGCTTTGTGGATCCTTTTAGATGATCAAAAGACTTGTTTTTAAAGGATAAACAAGTCCTCAATAGAGATTGATTGTTGGAAGCTTTGTGGATCCTTTTAGAGGATCAAAAGACTTTATTACAAAGGATAAACAAGAGCTCAATATAGATTGATTGTTGGAAGCTTTGTGGATCCTTTTAGAGGATCAAAAGACTTGTTTTTAAAGGATAAACAAGAGCTCAATAGAGATTGATTGTTGGAAGCTTTGAGGATCCTTTTAGAGGATCAAAAGACTTGTTTACAAAGGATAAACAAGTGCTCAATAGAGATTGATTGTTGGAAGCTTTGTGGATCCTTTTAGATGATCAAAAGACTTGCTTTCAAAGGATAAACAAGAGCTCAATAGAGATTGATTGTTGGAAGCTTTGTGGATCCTTTTAGATGATCAAAAGACTTGCTTTCAAAGGATAAACAAGAGCTCAATAGAGATTGATTGTTGGAAGCTTTGTGGATCCTTTTAGATGATCAAAAGACTTGTTTTCAAAGGATAAACAAGAGCTCAATAGAGATTGATTGTTGGAAGCTTTGTGGATCCTTTTAGATGATCAAAAGACTTGTTTACAAAGGATAAACAAGAGCTCAATAGAGATTGATTGTTGGAAGCTTTGTGGATCCTTTTAGATGATCAAAAGACTTGCTTTCAAAGGATAAACAAGAGCTCAATAGAGATTGATTGTTGGAAGCTTTGTGGATCCTTTTAGAGGATCAAAAGACTTGCTTTCAAAGGATAAACAAGAGCTCAATAGAGATTGATTGTTGGAAGCTTTGTGGATCCTTTTAGATGATCAAAAGACTTGTTTTCAAAGGATAAACAAGAGCTCAATAGAGATTGATTGTTGGAAGCTTTGTGGATCCTTTTAGATGATCAAAAGACTTGTTTCAAAGGATAAACAAGAGCTCAATAGAGATTGATTGTTGGAAGCTTTGTGGATCCTTTTAGATGATCAAAAGACTTGCTTTCAAAGGATAAACAAGAGCTCAATAGAGATTGATTGTTGGAATCTTTGTGGATCCTTTTAGATGATCAAAAGACTTGCTTTCAAAGGATAAACAAGAGCTCAATAGAGATTGATTGTTGGAAGCTTTGAGGATCCTTTTAGATGATCAAAAGACTTGTTTTAAAGGATAAACAAGTGCTCAATAGAGATTGATTGTTGGAAGCTTTGTGGATCCTTTTAGAGGATCAAAAGACTTTATTACAAAGGATAAACAAGAGCTCAATAGAGATTGATTGTTGGAATCTTTGTGGATCCTTTTAGATGATCAAAAGACTTGTTTTCAAAGGATAAACAAGAGCTCAATAGAGATTGATTGTTGGAAGCTTTGAGGATCCTTTTAGATGATCAAAAGACTTGTTTCAAAGGATAAACAAGTGCTCAATAGAGATTGATTGTTGGAAGCTTTGTGGATCCTTTTAGATGATCAAAAGACTTGCTTTCAAAGGATAAACAAGAGCTCAATAGAGATTGATTGTTGGAATCTTTGTGGATCCTTTTAGATGATCAAAAGACTTGCTTTCAAAGGATAAACAAGAGCTCAATAGAGATTGATTGTTGGAAGCTTTGTGGATCCTTTTAGATGATCAAAAGACTTGTTTTTAAAGGATAAACAAGTGCTCAATAGAGATTGATTGTTGGAAGCTTTGTGGATCCTTTTAGAGGATCAAAAGACTTTATTACAAAGGATAAACAAGAGCTCAATAGAGATTGATTGTTGGAAGCTTTGTGGATCCTTTTAGAGGATCAAAAGACTTGCTTTCAAAGGATAAACAAGAGCTCAATAGAGATTGATTGTTGGAAGCTTTGTGGATCCTTTTAGATGATCAAAAGACTTGTTTCAAAGGATAAACAAGTGCTCAATAGAGATTGATTGTTGGAAGCTTTGTGGATCCTTTTAGATGATCAAAAGACTTGCTTTCAAAGGATAAACAAGAGCTCAATAGAGATTGAATGTTGGAATCTTTGTGGATCCTTTTAGATGATCAAAAGACTTGCTTTCAAAGGATAAACAAGAGCTCAATAGAGATTGATTGTTGGAAGCTTTGTGATCCTTTTAGATGATCAAAAGACTTGTTTTTAAAGGATAAACAAGTCCTCAATAGAGATTGATTGTTGGAAGCTTTGTGGATCCTTTTAGAGGATCAAAAGACTTGTTTACAAAGGATAAACAAGAGCTCAATAGAGATTGATTGTTGGAAGCTTTGTGGATCCTTTTAGATGATCAAAAGACTTGCTTTCAAAGGATAAACAAGAGCACAATAGAGATTGAATGTTGGAATCTTTGTGGATCCTTATAGATGATCAAAAGACTTGCTTTCAAAGGATAAACAAGAGCTCAATAGAGATTGATTGTGGAAGCTTTGTGATCCTTTTAGATGATCAAAAGACTTGTTTTTAAAGGATAAACAAGTCCTCAATAGAGATTTATTGTTGGAAGCTTTGTGGATCCTTTTAGAGGATCAAAAGTCTTTATTACAAATGATAAACAAGAGCTCAATATAGATTGATTGTTGGATGCTTTGTGGATCCTTTTAGAGGATCAAAAGACTTGTTTTAAAGGATAAACAAGAGCTCAATAGAGATTGATTGTTGGAAGCTTTGAGGATCCTTTTAGAGGTTCAAAAGACTTGTTTACAAAGGATAAACAAGTGCTCAATAGTGGTTGATTATTGGAAGCTTTGTGGATTCTTTTAGATGATCAAAAGACTTGCTTTCAAAGGATAAACAAGAGCACAATAGAGATTGAATGTTGGAATCTTTGTGGATCCTTATAGATGATCAAAAGACTTGCTTTCAAAGGATAAACAAGAGCACAATAGAGATTGAATGTTGGAATCTTTGTGGATCCTTATAGATGATCAAAAGACTTGCTTTCAAAGGATAAACAAGAGCGCAATAGAGATTGATTGTGGGAAGCTTTGACGATCCTTTTAGATGATCAAAAGACTTGTTTTTAAAGGATAAACAAGTCCTCAATAGAGATTTATTGTTGGAAGCTTTGTGGATCCTTTTAGAGGATCAAAAGTCTTTATTACAAATGATAAACAAGAGCTCAATATAGATTGATTGTTGGATGCTTTGTGGATCCTTTTAGAGGATCAAAAGACTTGTTTTTAAAGGATAAACAAGAGCTCAATAGAGATTGATTGTTGGAAGCTTTGAGGATCCTTTTAGAGGTTCAAAAGACTTGTTTACAAAGGATAAACAAGTGCTCAATAGTGGTTGATTATTGGAAGCTTTGTGGATTCTTTTAGATGATCAAAAGACTTGCTTTCAAAGGATAAACAAGAGCACAATAGAGATTGAATGTTGGAATCTTTGTGGATCCTTATAGATGATCAAAAGACTTGCTTTCAAAGGATAAACAAGAGCGCAATAGAGATTGATTGTGGGAAGCTTTGACGATCCTTTTAGATGATCAAAAGACTTGTTTTTAAAGGATAAACAAGTCCTCAATAGAGATTTATTGTTGGAAGCTTTGTGGATCCTTTTAGAGGATCAAAAGTCTTTATTACAAATGATAAACAAGAGCTCAATATAGATTGATTGTTGGATGCTTTGTGGATCCTTTTAGAGGATCAAAAGACTTGTTTTTAAAGGATAAACAAGAGCTCAATAGAGATTGATTGTTGGAAGCTTTGAGGATCCTTTTAGAGGTTCAAAAGACTTGTTTACAAAGGATAAACAAGTGCTCAATAGTGGTTGATTATTGGAAGCTTTGTGGATTCTTTTAGATGATCAAAAGACTTGCTTTCAAAGGATAAACAAGAGCACAATAGAGATTGAATGTTGGAATCTTTGTGGATCCTTATAGATGATCAAAAGACTTGCTTTCAAAGGATAAACAAGAGCACAATAGAGATTGAATTTGGAATCTTTGTGGATCCTTATAGATGATCAAAAGACTTGCTTTCAAAGGATAAACAAGAGCTCAATAGAGATTGATTGTGGGAAGCTTTGTGGATCCTTTTAGATGATCAAAAGACTTGTTTTAAAAGGATAAACAAGTCCTCAATAGAGATTTATTGTTGGAAGCTTTGTGGATCCTTTTAGAGGATCAAAAGTCTTTATTACAAATGATAAACAAGAGCTCAATATAGATTGATTGTTGGATGCTTTGTGGATCCTTTTAGAGGATCAAAAGACTTGTTTTTAAAGGATAAACAAGAGCTCAATAGAGATTGATTGTTGGAAGCTTTGAGGATCCTTTTAGAGGTTCAAAAGACTTGTTTACAAAGGATAAACAAGTGCTCAATAGTGGTTGATTATTGGAAGCTTTGTGGATTCTTTTAGATGATCAAAAGACTTGCTTTCAAAGGATAAACAAGAGCACAATAGAGATTGAATGTTGGAATCTTTGTGGATCCTTATAGATGATCAAAAGACTTGCTTTCAAAGGATAAACAAGAGCACAATAGAGATTGAATGTTGGAATCTTTGTGGATCCTTATAGATGATCAAAAGACTTGCTTTCAAAGGATAAACAAGAGCTCAATAGAGATTGATTGTGGGAAGCTTTGTGATCCTTTTAGATGATCAAAAGACTTGTTTTTAAAGGATAAACAAGTCCTCAATAGAGATTTATTGTTGGAAGCTTTGTGGATCCTTTTAGAGGATCAAAAGTCTTTATTACAAATGATAAACAAGAGCTCAATATAGATTGATTGTTGGATGCTTTGTGGATCCTTTTAGAGGATCAAAAGACTTGTTTTTAAAGGATAAACAAGAGCTCAATAGAGATTGATTGTTGGAAGCTTTGAGGATCCTTTTAGAGGTTCAAAAGACTTGTTTACAAAGGATAAACAAGTGCTCAATAGTGGTTGATTATTGGAAGCTTTGTGGATTCTTTTAGATGATCAAAAGACTTGCTTTCAAAGGATAAACAAGAGCACAATAGAGATTGAATGTTGGAATCTTTGTGGATCCTTATAGATGATCAAAAGACTTGCTTTCAAAGGATAAACAAGAGCGCAATAGAGATTGATTGTGGGAAGCTTTGACGATCCTTTTAGATGATCAAAAGACTTGTTTTTAAAGGATAAACAAGTCCTCAATAGAGATTTATTGTTGGAAGCTTTGTGGATCCTTTTAGAGGATCAAAAGTCTTTATTACAAATGATAAACAAGAGCTCAATATAGATTGATTGTTGGATGCTTTGTGGATCCTTTTAGAGGATCAAAAGACTTGTTTTTAAAGGATAAACAAGAGCTCAATAGAGATTGATTGTTGGAAGCTTTGAGGATCCTTTTAGAGGTTCAAAAGACTTGTTTACAAAGGATAAACAAGTGCTCAATAGTGGTTGATTATTGGAAGCTTTGTGGATTCTTTTAGATGATCAAAAGACTTGCTTTCAAAGGATAAACAAGAGCACAATAGAGATTGAATGTTGGAATCTTTGTGGATCCTTATAGATGATCAAAAGACTTGCTTTCAAAGGATAAACAAGAGCACAATAGAGATTGATTGTGGGAAGCTTTGACGATCCTTTTAGATGATCAAAAGACTTGTTTTTAAAGGATAAACAAGTCCTCAATAGAGATTTATTGTTGGAAGCTTTGTGGATCCTTTTAGAGGATCAAAAGTCTTTATTACAAATGATAAACAAGAGCTCAATATAGATTGATTGTTGGATGCTTTGTGGATCCTTTTAGAGGATCAAAAGACTTGTTTTTAAAGGATAAACAAGAGCTCAATAGAGATTGATTGTTGGAAGCTTTGAGGATCCTTTTAGAGGTTCAAAAGACTTGTTTACAAAGGATAAACAAGTGCTCAATAGTGGTTGATTATTGGAAGCTTTGTGGATTCTTTTAGATGATCAAAAGACTTGCTTTCAAAGGATAAACAAGAGCACAATAGAGATTGAATGTTGGAATCTTTGTGGATCCTTATAGATGATCAAAAGACTTGCTTTCAAAGGATAAACAAGAGCACAATAGAGATTGAATATTGGAATCTTTGTGGATCCTTATAGATGATCAAAAGACTTGCTTTCAAAGGATAAACAAGAGCGCAATAGAGATTGATTGTGGGAAGCTTTGACGATCCTTTTAGATGATCAAAAGACTTGTTTTTAAAGGATAAACAAGTCCTCAATAGAGATTTATTGTTGGAAGCTTTGTGGATCCTTTTAGAGGATCAAAAGTCTTTATTACAAATGATAAACAAGAGCTCAATATAGATTGATTGTTGGATGCTTTGTGGATCCTTTTAGAGGATCAAAAGACTTGTTTTTAAAGGATAAACAAGAGCTCAATAGAGATTGATTGTTGGAAGCTTTGAGGATCCTTTTAGAGGTTCAAAAGACTTGTTTACAAAGGATAAACAAGTGCTCAATAGTGGTTGATTATTGGAAGCTTTGTGGATTCTTTTAGATGATCAAAAGACTTGCTTTCAAAGGATAAACAAGAGCACAATAGAGATTGAATGTTGGAATCTTTGTGGATCCTTATAGATGATCAAAAGACTTGCTTTCAAAGGATAAACAAGAGCGCAATAGAGATTGATTGTGGAAGCTTTGACGATCCTTTTAGATGATCAAAAGACTTGTTTTTAAAGGATAAACAAGTCCTCAATAGAGATTTATTGTTGGAAGCTTTGTGGATCCTTTTAGAGGATCAAAAGTCTTTATTACAAATGATAAACAAGAGCTCAATATAGATTGATTGTTGGATGCTTTGTGGATCCTTTTAGAGGATCAAAAGACTTGTTTTTAAAGGATAAACAAGAGCTCAATAGAGATTGATTGTTGGAAGCTTTGAGGATCCTTTTAGAGGTTCAAAAGACTTGTTTACAAAGGATAAACAAGTGCTCAATAGTGGTTGATTATTGGAAGCTTTGTGGATTCTTTTAGATGATCAAAAGACTTGCTTTCAAAGGATAAACAAGAGCACAATAGAGATTGAATGTTGGAATCTTTGTGGATCCTTATAGATGATCAAAAGACTTGCTTTCAAAGGATAAACAAGAGCACAATAGAGATTGAATATTGGAATCTTTGTGGATCCTTATAGATGATCAAAAGACTTGCTTTCAAAGGATAAACAAGAGCGCAATAGAGATTGATTGTGGGAAGCTTTGACGATCCTTTTAGATGATCAAAAGACTTGTTTTTAAAGGATAAACAAGTCCTCAATAGAGATTTATTGTTGGAAGCTTTGTGGATCCTTTTAGAGGATCAAAAGTCTTTATTACAAATGATAAACAAGAGCTCAATATAGATTGATTGTTGGATGCTTTGTGGATCCTTTTAGAGGATCAAAAGACTTGTTTTTAAAGGATAAACAAGAGCTCAATAGAGATTGATTGTTGGAAGCTTTGAGGATCCTTTTAGAGGTTCAAAAGACTTGTTTACAAAGGATAAACAAGTGCTCAATAGTGGTTGATTATTGGAAGCTTTGTGGATTCTTTTAGATGATCAAAAGACTTGCAAAGGATAAACAAGAGCACAATAGAGATTGAATGTTGGAATCTTTGTGGATCCTTATAGATGATCAAAAGACTTGCTTTCAAAGGATAAACAAGAGCACAATAGAGATTGAATGTTGGAATCTTTGTGGATCCTTATAGATGATCAAAAGACTTGCTTTCAAAGGATAAACAAGAGCGCAATAGAGATTGATTGTGGGAAGCTTTGTGATCCTTTTAGATGATCAAAAGACTTGTTTTTAAAGGATAAACAAGTCCTCAATAGAGATTTATTGTTGGAAGCTTTGTGGATCCTTTTAGAGGATCAAAAGTCTTTATTACAAATGATAAACAAGAGCTCAATATAGATTGATTGTTGGATGCTTTGTGGATCCTTTTAGAGGATCAAAAGACTTGTTTTTAAAGGATAAACAAGAGCTCAATAGAGATTGATTGTTGGAAGCTTTGAGGATCCTTTTAGAGGTTCAAAAGACTTGTTTACAAAGGATAAACAAGTGCTCAATAGTGGTTGATTATTGGAAGCTTTGTGGATTCTTTTAGATGATCAAAAGACTTGCTTTCAAAGGATAAACAAGAGCACAATAGAGATTGAATGTTGGAATCTTTGTGGATCCTTATAGATGATCAAAAGACTTGCTTTCAAAGGATAAACAAGCGCAATAGAGATTGATTGTGGGAAGCTTTGACGATCCTTTTAGATGATCAAAAGACTTGTTTTTAAAGGATAAACAAGTCCTCAATAGAGATTTATTGTTGGAAGCTTTGTGGATCCTTTTAGAGGATCAAAAGTCTTTATTACAAATGATAAACAAGAGCTCAATATAGATTGATTGTTGGATGCTTTGTGGATCCTTTTAGAGGATCAAAAGACTTGTTTTTAAAGGATAAACAAGAGCTCAATAGAGATTGATTGTTGGAAGCTTTGAGGATCCTTTTAGAGGTTCAAAAGACTTGTTTACAAAGGATAAACAAGTGCTCAATAGTGGTTGATTATTGGAAGCTTTGTGGATTCTTTTAGATGATCAAAAGACTTGCTTTCAAAGGATAAACAAGAGCACAATAGAGATTGAATGTTGGAATCTTTGTGGATCCTTATAGATGATCAAAAGACTTGCTTTCAAAGGATAAACAAGAGCACAATAGAGATTGATTGTGGGAAGCTTTGACGATCCTTTTAGATGATCAAAAGACTTGTTTTTAAAGGATAAACAAGTCCTCAATAGAGATTTATTGTTGGAAGCTTTGTGGATCCTTTTAGAGGATCAAAAGTCTTTATTACAAATGATAAACAAGAGCTCAATATAGATTGATTGTTGGATGCTTTGTGGATCCTTTTAGAGGATCAAAAGACTTGTTTTTAAAGGATAAACAAGAGCTCAATAGAGATTGATTGTTGGAAGCTTTGAGGATCCTTTTAGAGGTTCAAAAGACTTGTTTACAAAGGATAAACAAGTGCTCAATAGTGGTTGATTATTGGAAGCTTTGTGGATTCTTTTAGATGATCAAAAGACTTGCTTTCAAAGGATAAACAAGAGCACAATAGAGATTGAATGTTGGAATCTTTGTGGATCCTTATAGATGATCAAAAGACTTGCTTTCAAAGGATAAACAAGAGCACAATAGAGATTGAATATTGGAATCTTTGTGGATCCTTATAGATGATCAAAAGACTTGCTTTCAAAGGATAAACAAGAGCGCAATAGAGATTGATTGTGGGAAGCTTTGACGATCCTTTTAGATGATCAAAAGACTTGTTTTTAAAGGATAAACAAGTCCTCAATAGAGATTTATTGTTGGAAGCTTTGTGGATCCTTTTAGAGGATCAAAAGTCTTTATTACAAATGATAAACAAGAGCTCAATATAGATTGATTGTTGGATGCTTTGTGGATCCTTTTAGAGGATCAAAAGACTTGTTTTTAAAGGATAAACAAGAGCTCAATAGAGATTGATTGTTGGAAGCTTTGAGGATCCTTTTAGAGGTTCAAAAGACTTGTTTACAAAGGATAAACAAGTGCTCAATAGTGGTTGATTATTGGAAGCTTTGTGGATTCTTTTAGATGATCAAAAGACTTGCAAAGGATAAACAAGAGCACAATAGAGATTGAATGTTGGAATCTTTGTGGATCCTTATAGATGATCAAAAGACTTGCTTTCAAAGGATAAACAAGAGCACAATAGAGATTGAATGTTGGAATCTTTGTGGATCCTTTTAGATGATCAAAAGACTTGCTTTCAAAGGATAAACAAGAGCTCAATAGAGATTGATTGTTGGAAGCTTTGACGATCCTTTTAGATGATCAAAAGACTTGTTTTTAAAGGATAAACAAGTCCTCAATAGAGATTGATTGTTGGAAGCTTTGTGGATCCTTTTAGAGGATCAAAAGTCTTTATTACAAATGATAAACAAGAGCTCAATATAGATTGATTGTTGGATGCTTTGTGGATCCTTTTAGAGGATCAAAAGACTTGTTTTTAAAGGATAAACAAGAGCTCAATAGAGATTGATTGTTGGAAGCTTTGAGGATCCTTTTAGAGGTTCAAAAGACTTGTTTACAAAGGATAAACAAGTGCTCAATAGTGGTTGATTATTGGAAGCTTTGTGGATTCTTTTAGATGATCAAAAGACTTGCTTTCAAAGGATAAACAAGAGCACAATAGAGATTGAATGTTGGAATCTTTGTGGATCCTTATAGATGATCAAAAGACTTGCTTTCAAAGGATAAACAAGAGCACAATAGAGATTGAATGTTGGAATCTTTGTGGATCCTTTTAGATGATCAAAAGACTTGCTTTCAAAGGATAAACAAGAGCTCAATAGAGATTGATTGTTGGAAGCTTTGTGGATCCTTTTAGATGATCAAAAGACTTGCTTTCAAAGGATAAACAAGAGCTCAATAGAGATTGATTGTTGGAAGCTTTGTGGATCCTTTTAGATGATCAAAAGACTTGCTTTCAAAGGATAAACAAGAGCACAATAGAGATTGAATGTTGGAATCTTTGTGGATCCTTATAGATGATCAAAAGACTTGCTTTCAAAGGATAAACAAGAGCGCAATAGAGATTGATTGTGGGAAGCTTTGACGATCCTTTTAGATGATCAAAAGACTTGTTTTTAAAGGATAAACAAGTCCTCAATAGAGATTTATTGTTGGAAGCTTTGTGGATCCTTTTAGAGGATCAAAAGTCTTTATTACAAATGATAAACAAGAGCTCAATATAGATTGATTGTTGGATGCTTTGTGGATCCTTTTAGAGGATCAAAAGACTTGTTTTTAAAGGATAAACAAGAGCTCAATAGAGATTGATTGTTGGAAGCTTTGAGGATCTTTTAGAGGTTCAAAAGACTTGTTTACAAAGGATAAACAAGTGCTCAATAGTGGTTGATTGTTGAAGCTTTGTGGATTCTTTTAGATGATCAAAAGACTTGCTTTCAAAGGATAAACAAGAGCACAATAGAGATTGAATGTTGGAATCTTTGTGGATCCTTATAGATGATCAAAAGACTTGCTTTCAAAGGATAAACAAGAGCGCAATAGAGATTGATTGTGGGAAGCTTTGACGATCCTTTTAGATGATCAAAAGACTTGTTTTTTTTTTTTTTTTTTTTTGGCGAAAGGAGACGGTACTCCCTAGATTTTATTAAATAAAGAAAATAAATACAAACATGGTGGGGACATTACAACCTCAACCACCAGGATAAGAAAATCTAGGGGAGGCCATACACACGTCGTATGGTCCTCTACAATATAAGGAGGGTGACTACAATAACTAGAAAACAACGTATATAAAATCTGGCCATAGAGCTAATGAAAACGAGCATGAGGGATCCTAGCCTTGTCCAGAACAACACAGCCTTTGCAAGGCCTAGGAATATCACTAAAAGAGGTGAAAGTGAAATTTTGGACCTCATCGGACAAAATTAGCTAAACTATCGCCTACTCCATTCCCTTCGCGAAGAATATGAGTAATTCGAACATCCATTTGAGTCAATAATCTATGAATATGAGAAATAACATACCAAACAGCCCATGGGATGTGGTACTCCCGAATAAGAATCCGCAACAAAACTTGAGAATCAATCTCTAACCAAACACGATTGAATCCATGCGCTTGAGCTAAAATAAGCCCATCCCTTGCAGCCATAGCCTCCGCCATCATATTGGAATGGCAGCCATAAAAATGGGAGAAACCAAGAACAAAATCCCCTTTATGATTCCTAAAAACACCTCCCCCAGAAGCAATACCCGGATTACCCCTAGAAACTCCATCCGTGTTAAGCTTAATCTCATCAACATTAGGGGAACCCATAAAACCATTCGGATTTTAGGAATCAAAAAGGGTTTAGGGGCCAAATGAAAAATATCCATCAAATAATTATTATCTTGACTTCTCGTGAAAGAAAGGGAAAAAGAGATAGCGATATTAGAAGCTTGAGAAAGAACCTTATGAATAATAGCATTGGAGCTCATATTAACATCTTCAAATCTGCTCTTATTCCGAGCGCACCAAATTTCCCATAAAATAAGAGCTGGAAGGAGACGAGAAAGCCATGAACAAACATTGGAATCAGAATTAGGATGACTTTGCCACCAACTAATGAGGACATGATTCAAATGACCCATGAAACAACGAATGCCACACAAACCACTGAAGAAATTCCAAACTGTCTTAGCAATATCTCCATAAACCAAAATATGGGCCATAGATTCTTCATTTGCTGCATTACAACAATTACATTTGGAAGCAAGGGAGATACCTTTAGAGCGAATTCTCTCATCCGTAGGCAATCCATTATGCAAGGCACGCCAAAGAAACACCGAGATCTTTTTGGGAATATATTTGCTCCAGCAATACGAGTAAATAATAGAGTGAGGACGGCTAGAACGACATTCTCTCCAAGCTGAATTAGAGAGAACTTACCGAAGAAGAAGGCATCCAAATAGGGACGTCCTCCTTGTCCGATAAAGAAATAGCATGAGAGGTTATTAGAGAAACCAGTGCTGGCCAAAAACCTCTCGGATGTGACCAATATTAGGTGCGGCATTATGGAAAAGAGAAGAGACCTCAATGTGAGCAAAAGGAATTTGACCCATATCCCCTTCTAACCAATTTTCATGAATGGAAATGTCTCCTCTTCCAATCCTCCAAGCTAATCTATCCTCCACTAAAGGCTTTGCTTCAATTAATCTTTTCCAAATATGAGAAGAGTATGATGTGATACATGCATCCATAGGGTGAATTTCCCAGCAATATTTAGCCAACATAAGCTCACTCCATAAAGAATTAGAAGTACGTAAACACCACCAAAGTTTCATGGAAAAAGCCATAGCCATATCTTCAAATTTACGAAACCCCAAACCTCCCTCCTCAATCGGCCAGACATTTTATTCCAAGAAAGCCAATGACATTTCTTCTCCCCATCATTAGAACTCCAAAAATCTCATAATAATCTTCTCCAAAGCACGAAATACCCCTTTTGGAGGATCAATAAGGGATAAATAATAGAGAGGCATAGCATAAGCAAGATTGAATAAGAGTGAGTTTGGCTCCAAAAGAGAGTAATTTACCCTTCCAAGAAGCTAGTCTCGATTCCATTTTTCTAATGAGAGGAGTAAAGAGGCTGATCTTCTTTTACCCGTGTATAACGGGCATCCCAAATAAAGCAATGGGAGATCTTGTTTTACAAAACCCGTAGTGGCTGCTACAATCTCATCTCTATTCCCATTATTACCCGTAATGAAACAAGACTTGTTAATATTCACTAACGGCCCGAAAAATTCGATACCAATCCAAGTATTTCATATGCGCCTCTAAAGAAGATTTCGAACCATTACAAAAGATAATCACGTCATCCGCATAGGCAAGGTGAGAGATTAACGGAGAGTTGATATGAATCCTTGCCGAGGAACATAGTATGCAGCAAATTTAAACCCCTACTCATCATTTCGCCGCAATAATAAATAGATAAGGAGATAAGGGGTCGCCTTGCCTAAGGCCCCTAGTAGAGTGAAAAAGCCACAACTTTCACCATTAACAAGGACTGAAAACCAGCTATTAGAAATACACCGGAAGATGAGATCAATCCAAACCTCATTAAAACCAAATTGCCGCATCACCTTAATAAGAGCAAACCAAGATAACCGATCATAAGCTTTTGCCATATCAAGCTTGAGAGCCACATTAGAACCCCGAACTTTCTTGTTTATAGATTGCATAATTTCTGAGCCAATAAAACATTCTCATGAATAACCCTACCTTGAACAAACCCACTGCTCCGGAAATAATGCGAGGAAGAATGGGAGCCAAACGACACGTTAATAATTTTGTAACCACCTTATTACTGAAATTGCAGAGGCTAATCGGCCTCAGGTCCGTAAAAGAAGATGGAGAATCCACCTTAGGAATTGTGACAATTAAAGTACTAGTCCAGCTTCTTGGCATTTGAAACCCAGAAAAGAAATCACCAATAGCACGCACCAAATCAGCCTTAATTATATCCCAACAACCCTTATAAAATTCACCCGTGAAACCATCCGGGCCAGCTGCACTTTGGCCATTCATAGAAAGAATAACCATTCGAACTTCATCCTCATTAGGAACAGCCGTAAGAGAGGTGTTATCCTCTTAGATAATCAAAAAGACTTGTTTTTAAAGGATAAACAAGTCCTCAATAGAGATTTATTTTTAGAATCTTTATGGATCCTTTTAGAGGATAAAAAGTCTTTATTACAAATGATAAACAAGAGCTCAATATAGATTGATTGTTGGATGCTTTGTGGATCCTTTTAGAGGATCAAAAGACTTGTTTTTAAAGAATAAGCAAGATCTCAATAGAGACTGATTGTTGGAAGCTTTGAGGATCCTTTTAGAGGTTCAAAAGACTTGTTTACAAAGGATAAACAAGTGCTCAATAGTGGTTGATTATTGGAAGCTTTGTGGATTCTTTTAGATGATCAAAAGACTTGCTTTCAAAGGATAAACAAGAGCACAATAGAGATTGAATGTTGGAATCTTTGTGGATCCTTATAGATGATCAAAAGACTTGCTTTCAAAGGATAAACAAGGGCGCAATAGAGATTGATTGTGGGAAGCTTTGACGATCCTTTTAGATGATCAAAAGACTTGTTTTTAAAGGATAAACAAGTCCTCAATAGAGATTTATTGTTGGAAGCTTTGTGGATCCTTTTAGAGGATCAAAAGTCTTTATTACAAATGATAAACAAGAGCTCAATATAGATTGATTGTTGGATGCTTTGTGGATCCTTTTAGAGGATCAAATGACTTGTTTTTAAAGGATAAACAAGAGCTGAATAGAGATTGATTGTTGGAAGCTTTGAGGATCCTTTTAGAGGTTCAAAAGACTTGTTTACAAAGGATAAACAAGTGCTCAATAGTGGTTGATTATTGGAAGCTTTGAGGATTCTTTTAGATGATCAAAAGACTTGCTTTCAAAGGATAAACAAGAGCACAATAGAGATTGAATGTTGGAATCTTTGTGGATCCTTGTAGATGATCAAAAGACTTGCTTTCAAAGGATAAACAAGAGCACAATAGATATTGAATATTGGAATCTTTGTGGATCCTTATAGATGATCAAAAGACTTGCTTTCAAAGGATAAACAAGAGCGCAGTAGAGATTGATTGTGGGAAGCTTTGACGATCCTTTTAGATGATAAAAAGACTTGTTTTTAAAGGATAAACAAGTCCTTAATAGAGATTTATTGTTGGAAGCTTTGTGGATCCTTTTAGAGGATCAAAAGTCTTTATTACAAATGATAAACAAGAGCTCAATATAGATTGATTGTTGGATGCTTTGTGGATCCTTTTAGAGGATCAAAAGACTCGTTTTTAAAGGATAAACAAGAGCTCAATAGAGATTGATTGTTGGAAGCTTTGAGGATCCTTTTAGAGGTTCAAAAGACTTGTTTACAAAGGATAAAAAAGTGCTCAATAGTGGTTGATTATTGGAAGCTTTGTGGATTCTTTTAGATGATCAAAAGACTTGGTTTCAAAGGATAAAAAAGAGCACAATAGAGATTGAATGTTGGAATCTTTGTGGATCCTTATAGATGATCAAAAGACTTGCTTTCAAAGGATAAACAAGGCGCAATAGAGATTGATTGTGGAAGCTTTGACGATCCTTTTAGATGATCAAAAGACTTGTTTTTAAAGGATAAACAAGTCCTCAATAGAGATTTATTGTTGGAAGCTTTGTGGATCCTTTTAGAGGATCAAAAGTCTTTATTACAAATGATAAACAAGAGCTCAATATAGATTGATTGTTGGATGCTTTGTGGATCCTTTTAGAGGATCAAAAGACTTGTTTTTAAAGGATAAACAAGAGCTCAATAGAGATTGATTGTTGGAAGCTTTGAGGATCCTTTTAGAGGTTCAAAAGACTTGTTTACAAAGGATAAACAAGTGCTCAATAGTGGTTGATTATTGGAAGCTTTGTGGATTCTTTTAGATGATCAAAAGACTTGCTTTCAAAGGATAAACAAGAGCACAATAGAGATTGAATGTTGGAATCTTTGTGGATCCTTATAGATGATCAAAAGACTTGCTTTCAAAGGATAAACAAGAGCACAATAGAGATTGATTGTGGGAAGCTTTGACGATCCTTTTAGATGATCAAAAGACTTGTTTTAAAGGATAAACAAGTCCTCAATAGAGATTTATTGTTGGAAGCTTTGTGGATCCTTTTAGAGGATCAAAAGTCTTTATTACAAATGATAAACAAGAGCTCAATATAGATTGATTGTTGGATGCTTTGTGGATCCTTTTAGAGGATCAAAAGACTTGTTTTTAAAGGATAAACAAGAGCTCAATAGAGATTGATTGTTGGAAGCTTTGAGGATCCTTTTAGAGGTTCAAAAGACTTGTTTACAAAGGATAAACAAGTGCTCAATAGTGGTTGATTATTGGAAGCTTTGTGGATTCTTTTAGATGATCAAAAGACTCAAAGGATAAACAAGAGCACAATAGAGATTGAATGTTGGAATCTTTGTGGATCCTTATAGATGATCAAAAGACTTGCTTTCAAAGGATAAACAAGAGCACAATAGAGATTGAATATTGGAATCTTTGTGGATCCTTATAGATGATCAAAAGACTTGCTTTCAAAGGATAAACAAGAGCGCAATAGAGATTGATTGTGGGAAGCTTTGTGATCCTTTTAGATGATCAAAAGACTTGTTTTTAAAGGATAAACAAGTCCTCAATAGAGATTTATTGTTGGAAGCTTTGTGGATCCTTTTAGAGGATCAAAAGTCTTTATTACAAATGATAAACAAGAGCTCAATATAGATTGATTGTTGGATGCTTTGTGGATCCTTTTAGAGGATCAAAAGACTTGTTTTTAAAGGATAAACAAGAGCTCAATAGAGATTGATTGTTGGAAGCTTTGAGGATCCTTTTAGAGGTTCAAAAGACTTGTTTACAAAGGATAAACAAGTGCTCAATAGTGGTTGATTATTGGAAGCTTTGTGGATTCTTTTAGATGATCAAAAGACTTGCTTTCAAAGGATAAACAAGAGCACAATAGAGATTGAATGTTGGAATCTTTGTGGATCCTTATAGATGATCAAAAGACTTGCTTTCAAAGGATAAACAAGAGCGCAATAGAGATTGATTGTGGGAAGCTTTGACGATCCTTTTAGATGATCAAAAGACTTGTTTTTAAAGGATAAACAAGTCCTCAATAGAGATTTATTGTTGGAAGCTTTGTGGATCCTTTTAGAGGATCAAAAGTCTTTATTACAAATGATAAACAAGAGCTCAATATAGATTGATTGTTGGATGCTTTGTGGATCCTTTTAGAGGATCAAAAGACTTGTTTTTAAAGGATAAACAAGAGCTCAATAGAGATTGATTGTTGGAAGCTTTGAGGATCCTTTTAGAGGTTCAAAAGACTTGTTTACAAAGGATAAACAAGTGCTCAATAGTGGTTGATTATTGGAAGCTTTGTGGATTCTTTTAGATGATCAAAAGACTTGCTTTCAAAGGATAAACAAGAGCACAATAGAGATTGAATGTTGGAATCTTTGTGGATCCTTATAGATGATCAAAAGACTTGCTTTCAAAGGATAAACAAGAGCACAATAGAGATTGATTATTGGAAGCTTTGTGGATCCTTTTAGATGATCAAAAGACTTGCTTTCAAAGGATAAACAAGAGCTCAATAGAGATTGATTGTTGGAAGCTTTGTGGATCCTTTTAGATGATCAAAAGTCTTTATTACAAATGATAAACAAGAGCTCAATATAGATTGATTGTTGGATGCTTTGTGGATCCTTTTAGAGGATCAAAAGACTTGTTTTTAAAGGATAAACAAGAGCTCAATAGAGATTGATTGTTGGAAGCTTTGAGGATCCTTTTAGAGGTTCAAAAGACTTGTTTACAAAGGATAAACAAGTGCTCAATAGTGGTTGATTATTGGAAGCTTTGTGGATTCTTTTAGATGATCAAAAGACTTGCTTTCAAAGGATAAACAAGAGCACAATAGAGATTGAATGTTGGAATCTTTGTGGATCCTTATAGATGATCAAAAGACTTGCTTTCAAAGGATAAACAAGAGCACAATAGAGATTGAATATTGGAATCTTTGTGGATCCTTATAGATGATCAAAAGACTTGCTTTCAAAGGATAAACAAGAGCGCAATAGAGATTGATTGTGGGAAGCTTTGACGATCCTTTTAGATGATCAAAAGACTTGTTTTTAAAGGATAAACAAGTCCTCAATAGAGATTTATTGTTGGAAGCTTTGTGGATCCTTTTAGAGGATCAAAAGTCTTTATTACAAATGATAAACAAGAGCTCAATATAGATTGATTGTTGGATGCTTTGTGGATCCTTTTAGAGGATCAAAAGACTTGTTTTTAAAGGATAAACAAGAGCTCAATAGAGATTGATTGTTGGAAGCTTTGAGGATCCTTTTAGAGGTTCAAAAGACTTGTTTACAAAGGATAAACAAGTGCTCAATAGTGGTTGATTATTGGAAGCTTTGTGGATTCTTTTAGATGATCAAAAGACTTGCTTTCAAAGGATAAACAAGAGCACAATAGAGATTGAATGTTGGAATCTTTGTGGATCCTTATAGATGATCAAAAGACTTGCTTTCAAAGGATAAACAAGAGCGCAATAGAGATTGATTGTGGGAAGCTTTGACGATCCTTTTAGATGATCAAAAGACTTGTTTTTAAAGGATAAACAAGTCCTCAATAGAGATTTATTGTTGGAAGCTTTGTGGATCCTTTTAGAGATCAAAAGTCTTTATTACAAATGATAAACAAGAGCTCAATATAGATTGATTGTTGGATGCTTTGTGGATCCTTTTAGAGGATCAAAAGACTTGTTTTTAAAGGATAAACAAGAGCTCAATAGAGATTGATTGTTGGAAGCTTTGAGGATCCTTTTAGAGGTTCAAAAGACTTGTTTACAAAGGATAAACAAGTGCTCAATAGTGGTTGATTATTGGAAGCTTTGTGGATTCTTTTAGATGATCAAAAGACTTGCTTTCAAAGGATAAACAAGAGCACAATAGAGATTGAATGTTGGAATCTTTGTGGATCCTTATAGATGATCAAAAGACTTGCTTTCAAAGGATAAACAAGAGCACAATAGAGATTGAATATTGGAATCTTTGTGGATCCTTATAGATGATCAAAAGACTTGCTTTCAAAGGATAAACAAGAGCGCAATAGAGATTGATTGTGGGAAGCTTTGACGATCCTTTTAGATGATCAAAAGACTTGTTTTAAAGGATAAACAAGTCCTCAATAGAGATTTATTGTTGGAAGCTTTGTGGATCCTTTTAGAGGATCAAAAGTCTTTATTACAAATGATAAACAAGAGCTCAATATAGATTGATTGTTGGATGCTTTGTGGATCCTTTTAGAGGATCAAAAGACTTGTTTTTAAAGGATAAACAAGAGCTCAATAGAGATTGATTGTTGGAAGCTTTGAGGATCCTTTTAGAGGTTCAAAAGACTTGTTTACAAAGGATAAACAAGTGCTCAATAGTGGTTGATTATTGGAAGCTTTGTGGATTCTTTTAGATGATCAAAAGACTTGCTTTCAAAGGATAAACAAGAGCACAATAGAGATTGAATGTTGGAATCTTTGTGGATCCTTATAGATGATCAAAAGACTTGCTTTCAAAGGATAAACAAGAGCACAATAGAGATTGAATGTTGGAATCTTTGTGGATCCTTATAGATGATCAAAAGACTTGCTTTCAAAGGATAAACAAGAGCTCAATAGAGATTGATTGTGGGAAGCTTTGTGATCCTTTTAGATGATCAAAAGACTTGTTTTTAAAGGATAAACAAGTCCTCAATAGAGATTTATTGTTGGAAGCTTTGTGGATCCTTTTAGAGGATCAAAAGTCTTTATTACAAATGATAAACAAGAGCTCAATATAGATTGATTGTTGGATGCTTTGTGGATCCTTTTAGAGGATCAAAAGACTTGTTTTTAAAGGATAAACAAGAGCTCAATAGAGATTGATTGTTGGAAGCTTTGAGGATCCTTTTAGAGGTTCAAAAGACTTGTTTACAAAGGATAAACAAGTGCTCAATAGTGGTTGATTATTGGAAGCTTTGTGGATTCTTTTAGATGATCAAAAGACTTGCTTTCAAAGGATAAACAAGAGCACAATAGAGATTGAATGTTGGAATCTTTGTGGATCCTTATAGATGATCAAAAGACTTGCTTTCAAAGGATAAACAAGAGCGCAATAGAGATTGATTGTGGGAAGCTTTGTGATCCTTTTAGATGATCAAAAGACTTGTTTTGGATAAACAAGTCCTCAATAGAGATTTATTGTTGGAAGCTTTGTGGATCCTTTTAGAGGATCAAAAGTCTTTATTACAAATGATAAACAAGAGCTCAATATAGATTGATTGTTGGATGCTTTGTGGATCCTTTTAGAGGATCAAAAGACTTGTTTTAAAGGATAAACAAGAGCTCAATAGAGATTGATTGTTGGAAGCTTTGAGGATCCTTTTAGAGGTTCAAAAGACTTGTTTACAAAGGATAAACAAGTGCTCAATAGTTTGATTATTGGAAGCTTTGTGGATTCTTTTAGATGATCAAAAGACTTGCTTTCAAAGGATAAACAAGAGCTCAATAGAGATTGAATGTTGGAATCTTTGTGGATCCTTTTAGATGATCAAAAGACTTGCTTTCAAAGGATAAACAAGAGCACAATAGAGATTGAATATTGGAATCTTTGTGGATCCTTATAGATGATCAAAAGACTTGCTTTCAAAGGATAAACAAGAGCACAATAGAGATTGATTGTTGGAATCTTTGTGGATCCTTTAGATGATCAAAAGACTTGCTTTCAAAGGATAAACAAGAGCTCAATAGAGATTGATTGTGGAAGCTTTGGGATCCTTTTAGATGATCAAAAGACTTGTTTTTAAAGGATAAACAAGTCCTCAATAGAGATTTATTGTTGGAAGCTTTGTGGATCCTTTTAGAGATCAAAAGTCTTTATTACAAATGATAAACAAGAGCTCAATATAGATTGATTGTTGGATGCTTTGTGGATCCTTTTAGAGGATCAAAAGACTTGTTTTTAAAGGATAAACAAGAGCTCAATAGAGATTGATTGTTGGAAGCTTTGAGGATCCTTTTAGAGGTTCAAAAGACTTGTTTACAAAGGATAAACAAGTGCTCAATAGAGATTGATTATTGGAAGCTTTGTGGATTCTTTTAGATGATCAAAAGACTTGCTTTCAAAGGATAAACAAGAGCACAATAGAGATTGAATGTTGGAATCTTTGTGGATCCTTATAGATGATCAAAAGACTTGCTTTCAAAGGATAAACAAGAGCACAATAGAGATTGAATATTGGAATCTTTGTGGATCCTTATAGATGATCAAAAGACTTGCTTTCAAAGGATAAACAAGAGCTCAATAGAGATTGATTGTGGGAAGCTTTGTGGATCCTTTTAGATGATCAAAAGACTTGTTTTAAAGGATAAACAAGTCCTCAATAGAGATTTATTGTTGGAAGCTTTGTGGATCCTTTTAGAGATCAAAAGTCTTTATTACAAATGATAAACAAGAGCTCAATATAGATTGATTGTTGGATGCTTTGTGGATCCTTTTAGAGGATCAAAAGACTTGTTTTTAAAGGATAAACAAGAGCTCAATAGAGATTGATTGTTGGAAGCTTTGAGGATCCTTTTAGAGGTTCAAAAGACTTGTTTACAAAGGATAAACAAGTGCTCAATAGTGGTTGATTATTGGAAGCTTTGTGGATTCTTTTAGATGATCAAAAGACTTGCTTTCAAAGGATAAACAAGAGCACAATAGAGATTGAATGTTGGAATCTTTGTGGATCCTTATAGATGATCAAAAGACTTGCTTTCAAAGGATAAACAAGAGCACAATAGAGATTGAATATTGGAATCTTTGTGGATCCTTATAGATGATCAAAAGACTTGCTTTCAAAGGATAAACAAGAGCGCAATAGAGATTGATTGTGGGAAGCTTTGTGATCCTTTTAGATGATCAAAAGACTTGTTTTTAAAGGATAAACAAGTCCTCAATAGAGATTTATTGTTGGAAGCTTTGTGGATCCTTTTAGAGGATCAAAAGTCTTTATTACAAATGATAAACAAGAGCTCAATATAGATTGATTGTTGGATGCTTTGTGGATCCTTTTAGAGGATCAAAAGACTTGTTTTTAAAGGATAAACAAGAGCTCAATAGAGATTGATTGTTGGAAGCTTTGAGGATCCTTTTAGAGGTTCAAAAGACTTGTTTACAAAGGATAAACAAGTGCTCAATAGTGGTTGATTATTGGAAGCTTTGTGGATTCTTTTAGATGATCAAAAGACTTGCTTTCAAAGGATAAACAAGAGCACAATAGAGATTGAATGTTGGAATCTTTGTGGATCCTTATAGATGATCAAAAGACTTGCTTTCAAAGGATAAACAAGAGCGCAATAGAGATTGATTGTGGGAAGCTTTGTGATCCTTTTAGATGATCAAAAGACTTGTTTTTAAAGGATAAACAAGTCCTCAATAGAGATTTATTGTTGGAAGCTTTGTGGATCCTTTTAGAGGATCAAAAGTCTTTATTACAAATGATAAACAAGAGCTCAATATAGATTGATTGTTGGATGCTTTGTGGATCCTTTTAGAGGATCAAAAGACTTGTTTTTAAAGGATAAACAAGAGCTCAATAGAGATTGATTGTTGGAAGCTTTGAGGATCCTTTTAGAGGTTCAAAAGACTTGTTTACAAAGGATAAACAAGTGCTCAATAGTGGTTGATTATTGGAAGCTTTGTGGATTCTTTTAGATGATCAAAAGACTTGCTTTCAAAGGATAAACAAGAGCACAATAGAGATTGAATGTTGGAATCTTTGTGGATCCTTATAGATGATCAAAAGACTTGCTTTCAAAGGATAAACAAGAGCGCAATAGAGATTGATTGTGGAAGCTTTGTGGATCCTTTTAGATGATCAAAAGACTTGTTTTTAAAGGATAAACAAGTCCTCAATAGAGATTGATTGTTGGAAGCTTTGTGGATCCTTTTAGAGGATCAAAAGTCTTTATTACAAATGATAAACAAGAGCTCAATATAGATTGATTGTTGGATGCTTTGTGGATCCTTTTAGAGGATCAAAAGACTTGTTTTAAAGGATAAACAAGAGCTCAATAGAGATTGATTGTTGGAAGCTTTGAGGATCCTTTTAGAGGTTCAAAAGACTTGTTTACAAAGGATAAACAAGTGCTCAATAGTGGTTGATTATTGGAAGCTTTGTGGATTCTTTTAGATGATCAAAAGACTTGCTTTCAAAGGATAAACAAGAGCACAATAGAGATTGAATGTTGGAATCTTTGTGGATCCTTATAGATGATCAAAAGACTTGCTTTCAAAGGATAAACAAGAGCACAATAGAGATTGAATATTGGAATCTTTGTGGATCCTTATAGATGATCAAAAGACTTGCTTTCAAAGGATAAACAAGAGCGCAATAGAGATTGATTGTGGGAAGCTTTGACGATCCTTTTAGATGATCAAAAGACTTGTTTTAAAGGATAAACAAGTCCTCAATAGAGATTTATTGTTGGAAGCTTTGTGGATCCTTTTAGAGGATCAAAAGTCTTTATTACAAATGATAAACAAGAGCTCAATATAGATTGATTGTTGGATGCTTTGTGGATCCTTTTAGAGGATCAAAAGACTTGTTTTAAAGGATAAACAAGAGCTCAATAGAGATTGATTGTTGGAAGCTTTGAGGATCCTTTTAGAGGTTCAAAAGACTTGTTTACAAAGGATAAACAAGTGCTCAATAGTGGTTGATTATTGGAAGCTTTGTGGATTCTTTTAGATGATCAAAAGACTTGCTTTCAAAGGATAAACAAGAGCACAATAGAGATTGAATGTTGGAATCTTTGTGGATCCTTATAGATGATCAAAAGACTTGCTTTCAAAGGATAAACAAGAGCGCAATAGAGATTGATTGTGGAAGCTTTGTGATCCTTTTAGATGATCAAAAGACTTGTTTTTAAAGGATAAACAAGTCCTCAATAGAGATTTATTGTTGGAAGCTTTGTGGATCCTTTTAGAGATCAAAAGTCTTTATTACAAATGATAAACAAGAGCTCAATATAGATTGATTGTTGGATGCTTTGTGGATCCTTTTAGAGGATCAAAAGACTTGTTTTTAAAGGATAAACAAGAGCTCAATAGAGATTGATTGTTGGAAGCTTTGAGGATCCTTTTAGAGGTTCAAAAGACTTGTTTACAAAGGATAAACAAGTGCTCAATAGTGGTTGATTATTGGAAGCTTTGTGGATTCTTTTAGATGATCAAAAGACTTGCTTTCAAAGGATAAACAAGAGCACAATAGAGATTGAATGTTGGAATCTTTGTGGATCCTTATAGATGATCAAAAGACTTGCTTTCAAAGGATAAACAAGAGCACAATAGAGATTGAATATTGGAATCTTTGTGGATCCTTATAGATGATCAAAAGACTTGCTTTCAAAGGATAAACAAGAGCTCAATAGAGATTGATTGTGGGAAGCTTTGTGGATCCTTTTAGATGATCAAAAGACTTGTTTTAAAGGATAAACAAGTCCTCAATAGAGATTTATTGTTGGAAGCTTTGTGGATCCTTTTAGAGGATCAAAAGTCTTTATTACAAATGATAAACAAGAGCTCAATATAGATTGATTGTTGGATGCTTTGTGGATCCTTTTAGAGGATCAAAAGACTTGTTTTAAAGGATAAACAAGAGCTCAATAGAGATTGATTGTTGGAAGCTTTGAGGATCCTTTTAGAGGTTCAAAAGACTTGTTTACAAAGGATAAACAAGTGCTCAATAGTGGTTGATTATTGGAAGCTTTGTGGATTCTTTTAGATGATCAAAAGACTTGCTTTCAAAGGATAAACAAGAGCACAATAGAGATTGAATGTTGGAATCTTTGTGGATCCTTATAGATGATCAAAAGACTTGCTTTCAAAGGATAAACAAGAGCACAATAGAGATTGAATGTTGGAATCTTTGTGGATCCTTATAGATGATCAAAAGACTTGCTTTCAAAGGATAAACAAGAGCTCAATAGAGATTGATTGTGGGAAGCTTTGTGGATCCTTTTAGATGATCAAAAGACTTGTTTAAAGGATAAACAAGTCCTCAATAGAGATTTATTGTTGGAAGCTTTGTGGATCCTTTTAGAGGATCAAAAGTCTTTATTACAAATGATAAACAAGAGCTCAATATAGATTGATTGTTGGATGCTTTGTGGATCCTTTTAGAGGATCAAAAGACTTGTTTTAAAGGATAAACAAGAGCTCAATAGAGATTGATTGTTGGAAGCTTTGAGGATCCTTTTAGAGGTTCAAAAGACTTGTTTACAAAGGATAAACAAGTGCTCAATAGTGGTTGATTATTGGAAGCTTTGTGGATTCTTTTAGATGATCAAAAGACTTGCTTTCAAAGGATAAACAAGAGCACAATAGAGATTGAATGTTGGAATCTTTGTGGATCCTTATAGATGATCAAAAGACTTGCTTTCAAAGGATAAACAAGAGCGCAATAGAGATTGATTGTGGGAAGCTTTGTGATCCTTTTAGATGATCAAAAGACTTGTTTTAAAGGATAAACAAGTCCTCAATAGAGATTTATTGTTGGAAGCTTTGTGGATCCTTTTAGAGGATCAAAAGTCTTTATTACAAATGATAAACAAGAGCTCAATATAGATTGATTGTTGGATGCTTTGTGGATCCTTTTAGAGGATCAAAAGACTTGTTTTTAAAGGATAAACAAGAGCTCAATAGAGATTGATTGTTGGAAGCTTTGAGGATCCTTTTAGAGGTTCAAAAGACTTGTTTACAAAGGATAAACAAGTGCTCAATAGTGGTTGATTATTGGAAGCTTTGTGGATTCTTTTAGATGATCAAAAGACTTGCTTTCAAAGGATAAACAAGAGCACAATAGAGATTGAATGTTGGAATCTTTGTGGATCCTTATAGATGATCAAAAGACTTGCTTTCAAAGGATAAACAAGAGCACAATAGAGATTGAATGTTGGAATCTTTGTGGATCCTTATAGATGATCAAAAGACTTGCTTTCAAAGGATAAACAAGTCCTCAATAGAGATTGATTGTTGGAAGCTTTGTGGATCCTTTTAGATGATCAAAAGTCTTTATTACAAATGATAAACAAGAGCTCAATATAGATTGATTGTTGGATGCTTTGTGGATCCTTTTAGAGGATCAAAAGACTTGTTTTAAAGGATAAACAAGAGCTCAATAGAGATTGATTGTTGGAAGCTTTGAGGATCCTTTTAGAGGTTCAAAAGACTTGTTTACAAAGGATAAACAAGTGCTCAATAGTGGTTGATTATTGGAAGCTTTGTGGATTCTTTTAGATGATCAAAAGACTTGCTTTCAAAGGATAAACAAGAGCACAATAGAGATTGAATGTTGGAATCTTTGTGGATCCTTATAGATGATCAAAAGACTTGCTTTCAAAGGATAAACAAGAGCACAATAGAGATTGAATATTGGAATCTTTGTGGATCCTTATAGATGATCAAAAGACTTGCTTTCAAAGGATAAACAAGGCGCAATAGAGATTGATTGTGGGAAGCTTTGGGATCCTTTTAGATGATCAAAAGACTTGTTTTTAAAGGATAAACAAGTCCTCAATAGAGATTTATTGTTGGAAGCTTTGTGGATCCTTTTAGAGGATCAAAAGTCTTTATTACAAATGATAAACAAGAGCTCAATATAGATTGATTGTTGGATGCTTTGTGGATCCTTTTAGAGGATCAAAAGACTTGTTTTAAAAGGATAAACAAGAGCTCAATAGAGATTGATTGTTGGAAGCTTTGAGGATCCTTTTAGAGGTTCAAAAGACTTGTTTACAAAGGATAAACAAGTGCTCAATAGTGGTTGATTATTGGAAGCTTTGTGGATTCTTTTAGATGATCAAAAGACTTGCTTTCAAAGGATAAACAAGAGCACAATAGAGATTGAATGTTGGAATCTTTGTGGATCCTTATAGATGATCAAAAGACTTGCTTTCAAAGGATAAACAAGAGCGCAATAGAGATTGATTGTGGGAAGCTTTGTGATCCTTTTAGATGATCAAAAGACTTGTTTTTAAAGGATAAACAAGTCCTCAATAGAGATTTATTGTTGGAAGCTTTGTGGATCCTTTTAGAGGATCAAAAGTCTTTATTACAAATGATAAACAAGAGCTCAATATAGATTGATTGTTGGATGCTTTGTGGATCCTTTTAGAGGATCAAAAGACTTGTTTTTAAAGGATAAACAAGAGCTCAATAGAGATTGATTGTTGGAAGCTTTGAGGATCCTTTTAGAGGTTCAAAAGACTTGTTTACAAAGGATAAACAAGTGCTCAATAGTGGTTGATTATTGGAAGCTTTGTGGATTCTTTTAGATGATCAAAAGACTTGCTTTCAAAGGATAAACAAGAGCACAATAGAGATTGAATGTTGGAATCTTTGTGGATCCTTATAGATGATCAAAAGACTTGCTTTCAAAGGATAAACAAGAGCACAATAGAGATTGAATATTGGAATCTTTGTGGATCCTTATAGATGATCAAAAGACTTGCTTTCAAAGGATAAACAAGAGCGCAATAGAGATTGATTGTGGGAAGCTTTGACGATCCTTTTAGATGATCAAAAGACTTGTTTTTAAAGGATAAACAAGTCCTCAATAGAGATTTATTGTTGGAAGCTTTGTGGATCCTTTTAGAGGATCAAAAGTCTTTATTACAAATGATAAACAAGAGCTCAATATAGATTGATTGTTGGATGCTTTGTGGATCCTTTTAGAGGATCAAAAGACTTGTTTTTAAAGGATAAACAAGAGCTCAATAGAGATTGATTGTTGGAAGCTTTGAGGATCCTTTTAGAGGTTCAAAAGACTTGTTTACAAAGGATAAACAAGTGCTCAATAGTGGTTGATTATTGGAAGCTTTGTGGATTCTTTTAGATGATCAAAAGACTTGCTTTCAAAGGATAAACAAGAGCACAATAGAGATTGAATGTTGGAATCTTTGTGGATCCTTATAGATGATCAAAAGACTTGCTTTCAAAGGATAAACAAGAGCACAATAGAGATTGAATGTTGGAATCTTTGTGGATCCTTTAGATGATCAAAAGACTTGCTTTCAAAGGATAAACAAGAGCTCAATAGAGATTGATTGTGGGAAGCTTTGTGGATCCTTTTAGATGATCAAAAGACTTGTTTTTAAAGGATAAACAAGTCCTCAATATAGATTGATTGTTGGAAGCTTTGTGGATCCTTTTAGAGGATCAAAAGTCTTTATTACAAATGATAAACAAGAGCTCAATATAGATTGATTGTTGGATGCTTTGTGGATCCTTTTAGAGGATCAAAAGACTTGTTTTTAAAGGATAAACAAGAGCTCAATAGAGATTGATTGTTGGAAGCTTTGAGGATCCTTTTAGAGATCAAAAGACTTGTTTACAAAGGATAAACAAGTGCTCAATAGAGATTGAATGTTGGAATCTTTGTGGATTCTTTTAGATGATCAAAAGACTTGCTTTCAAAGGATAAACAAGAGCACAATAGAGATTGAATGTTGGAATCTTTGTGGATCCTTATAGATGATCAAAAGACTTGCTTTCAAAGGATAAACAAGAGCGCAATAGAGATTGATTGTGGGAAGCTTTGACGATCCTTTTAGATGATCAAAAGACTTGTTTTTAAAGGATAAACAAGTCCTCAATAGAGATTTATTGTTGGAAGCTTTGTGGATCCTTTTAGAGGATCAAAAGTCTTTATTACAAATGATAAACAAGAGCTCAATATAGATTGATTGTTGGATGCTTTGTGGATCCTTTTAGAGGATCAAAAGACTTGTTTTTAAAGGATAAACAAGAGCTCAATAGAGATTGATTGTTGGAAGCTTTGAGGATCCTTTTAGAGGTTCAAAAGACTTGTTTACAAAGGATAAACAAGTGCTCAATAGTGGTTGATTATTGGAAGCTTTGTGGATTCATTTAGATGATCAAAAGACTTGCTTTCAAAGGATAAACAAGAGCACAATAGAGATTGAATGTTGGAATCTTTGTGGATCCTTATAGATGATCAAAAGACTTGCTTTCAAAGGATAAACAAGAGCACAATAGAGATTGAATATTTGAATCTTTGTGGATCCTTATAGATGATCAAAAGACTTGTTTTTAAAGGATAAACAAATCCTCAATAGAGATTTATTGTTGGAAGCTTTGTGGATCCTTTTAGAGGATCAAAAGTCTTTATTACAAATGATAAACAAGAGCTCAATATAGATTGATTGTTGGATGCTTTGTGGATCCTTTTAGAGGATCAAAAGACTTGTTTTTAAAGGATAAACAAGAGCTCAATAGAGATTGATTGTTGGAAGCTTTGAGGATCCTTTTAGAGGTTCAAAAGACTTGTTTACAAAGGATAAACAAGTGCTCAATAGTGGTTGATTATTGGAAGCTTTGTGGATTCTTTTAGATGATCAAAAGACTTGCTTTCAAAGGATAAACAAGAGCACAATAGAGATTGAATGTTGGAATCTTTGTGGATCCTTATAGATGATCAAAAGACTTGCTTTCAAAGGATAAACAAGAGCACAATAGAGATTGAATATTTGAATCTTTGTGGATCCTTATAGATGATCAAAAGACTTGCTTTCAAAGGATAAACAAGAGCGCAATAGAGATTGATTGTGGGAAGCTTTGACGATCCTTTTAGATGATCAAAAGACTTGTTTTTAAAGGATAAACAAGTCCTCAATAGAGATTTATTGTTGGAAGCTTTGTGGATCCTTTTAGAGGATCAAAAGTCTTTATTACAAATGATAAACAAGAGCTCAATATAGATTGATTGTTGGATGCTTTGTGGATCCTTTTAGAGGATCCAAAGACTTGTTTTTAAAGGATAAACAAGAGCTCAATAGAGATTGATTGTTGGAAGCTTTGAGGATCCTTTTAGAGGTTCAAAAGACTTGTTTACAAAGGATAAACAAGTGCTCAATAGAGGTTGATTATTGGAAGCTTTATGGATTCTTTTAGATGATCAAAAGACTTGCTTTCAAAGGATAAACAAGAGCACAATAGAGATTGAATGTTGGAATCTTTGTGGATCCTTATAGATGATCAAATGACTTGCTTTCAAAGGATAAACAAGAGTGCAATAGAGATTGATTGTGGGAAGCTTTGACGATCCTTTTAGATGATCAAAAGACTTGTTTTAAAAGGATAAACAAGTCCTCAATAGAGATTTATTGTTGGAAGCTTTGTGGATCCTTTTAGAGGATCAAAAGTCTTTATTACAAATGATAAACAAGAGCTCAATATAGATTGATTGTTGGATGCTTTGTGGATCCTTTTAGAGGATCAAAAGACTTGTTTTTAAAGGATAAACAAGAGCTTAATAGAGATTGATTTTTGGAAGCTTTGAGGATCCTTTTAGAGGTTCAAAAGACTTGTTTACAAAGGATAAACAAGTGCTCAATAGTGGTTGATTATTGGAAGCTTTGTGGATTCTTTTAGATGATCAAAAGACTTGCTTTCAAAGGATAAACAAGAGCACAATAGAGATTGAATGTTGGAATCTTTGTGGATCCTTATAGATGATCAAAAGACTTGCTTTCAAAGGATAAACAAGAGCACAATAGAGATTGAATATTGGAATCTTTGTGGATCCTTATAGATGATCAAAAGACTTGCTTTCAAAGGATAAACAAGGGCGCAATAGAGATTGATTGTGGGAAGCTTTGACGATCCTTTTAGATGATCAAAAGACTTGTTTTTAAAGGATAAACAAGTCCTCAATAGAGATTTATTGTTGGAAGCTTTGTGGATCCTTTTAGAGGATCAAAAGTCTTTATTACAAATGATAAACAAGAGCTCAATATAGATTGATTGTTGGATGCTTTGTGGATCCTTTTAGAGGATCAAAAGACTTGTTTTTAAAGGATAAACAAGAGCTCAATAGAGATTGATTGTTGGAAGCTTTGAGGATCCTTTTAGAGGTTCAAAAGACTTGTTTACAAAGGATAAACAAGTGCTCAATAGTGGTTCATAATTGGAAGCTTTGTGGATTCTTTTAGATGATCAAAAGACTTGCTTTCAAAGGATAAACAAGAGCACAATAGAGATTGAATGTTGGAATCTTTGTGGATCCTTATAGATGATCAAAAGACTTGCTTTCAAAGGATAAACAAGAGCACAATAGAGATTGAATATTGGAATCTTTGTGGATCCTTATAGATGATCAAAAGACTTGCTTTCAAAGGATAAACAAGGCGCAATAGAGATTGATTGTGGGAAGCTTTGACGATCCTTTTAGATGATCAAAAGACTTGTTTTTAAAGGATAAACAAGTCCTCAATAGAGATTTATTGTTGGAAGCTTTGTGGATCCTTTTAGAGGATCAAAAGTCTTTATTACAAATGATAAACAAGAGCTCAATATAGATTGATTGTTGGATGCTTTGTGGATCCTTTTAGAGGATCAAAAGACTTGTTTTTAAAGGATAAACAAGAGCTCAATAGAGATTGATTGTTGGAAGCTTTGAGGATCCTTTTAGAGGTTCAAAAGACTTGTTTACAAAGGATAAACAAGTGCTCAATAGTGGTTGATTATTGGAAGCTTTGTGGATTCTTTTAGATGATCAAAAGACTTGCTTTCAAAAGATAAACAAGAGCACAAAAGAGATTGAATGTTAGAATCTTTGTGGATCGTTATAGATGATCAAAAGACTTGCTTTTAAAGGACAACAAGAGCGCAATAGAGATTGATTGTGGGAAGCTTTGACGATCCTTTTAGATGATCAAAAGACTTGTTTTTAAAGGATAAACAAGTCCTCAAAAGAGATTTATTGTTGGAAGCTTTGTGGATCCTTTTAGAGGATCAAAAGTCTTTATTACAAATGATAAACAAGCGCTCAATATAGATTGATTGTTGGATGCTTTGTGGATCCTTTTAGAGGATCAAAAGACTTGATTTTAAAGGATAAACAAGAGCTCAATAGAGATTGATTGTTGTAAGTTTTGAGGATCCTTTTAGAGGTTCAACAGACTTGTTTACAAAGGATAAACAAGTGCTCAATAGTAGTTGATTATTGGAAGCTTTGCGGATTTTTTAGATGATCAAAAGACTTGCTTTCAAAGGATAAACAAGTGCACAATAGAGATTGAATGTTGGAATCTTTGTGGATCCTTATAGATGATCAAAAGACTTGTAAACAAGAGAACAATAGAGATTGAATATTGGAATCTTTGTGGATCCTTATAGATGATCAAAAGACTTGCTTTCAAAGGATAAACAAGGGCTCAATAGAGATTGATTGTGGGAAGCTTTGACGATCCTTTTAGATGATCAAAAGACTTGTTTTTAAAGGATAAACAAGTCCTCAATATAGATTTATTGTTGGAAGCTTTGTGGATCCTTTTAGAGGATCAAAAGTCTTTATTACAAATGATAAACAAGAGCTCAATATAGATTGATTGTTGGATGCTTTGTGGATCCTTTTAGAGGATCAAAAGACTTGTTTTTAAAGGATAAACAAGAGCTCAATAGAGATTGATTGTTGGAAGCTTTGAGGATCCTTTTAGAGTTCAAAAGACTTGTTTACAAAGGATAAACAAGTGCTCAATAGTGGTTGATTATTGGAAGCTTTGTGGATTCTTTTAGATGATCAAAAGACTTGCTTTCAAAGGATAAACAAGAGCACAATAGAGATTGAATTTTGGAATCTTTGTGGATCCTTATAGATGATCAAAAGACTTGCTTTCAAAGGATAAACAAGAGAACAATAGAGATTGAATATTGGAATCTTTGTGGATCCTTATAAATGATCAAAAGACTTGCTTTCAAAGGATAAACAAGGGCGCAATAGAGATTGATTTTGGGAAGATTTGACGATCCTTTTAGATGATCAAAAAACTTGTTTTTAAAGGATAAACAAGTCCTCAATATAGATTTATTGTTGGAAGCTTTGTGGATCCTTTTAGAGGATCAAAAGTCTTTATTACAAATGATAAACAAGAGCTCAATATAGATTGATTGTTGGATGCTTTGTGTATCCTTTTAGAGGATCAAAAGACTTGTTTTTAAAGGATAAACAAGAGCTCAATAGAGATTGATTGTTGGAAGCTTTGAAGATCCTTTTAGAGGTTCAAAAGACTTGTTTACAAAGGATAAACAAGTGCTCACTAGTGGTTGATTATTGGTAGCTTTGTGGATTCTTTTAGATGATCAAAAGACTTGCTTTCAAAGGATAAACAAGAGCACAATAGAGATTGAATGTTGGAATCTTTGTGGATCCTTATAGATGATCAAAAGACTTGCTTTCAAAGGATAAACAAGAGCACAATTGAGATTGAATATTGGAATCTTTGTGGATCCTTATAGATGATCAAAAGACTAGCTTTCAAAGGATAAACAAGGGCGCAATAGAGATTGATTGTGGGAAGCTTTGACGATCCTTTTAGATGATCAAAAGACTTGTTTTTAAAGGATAAACAAGTACTCAATAGAGATTTATTGTTGGAAGCTTTGTGGATCCTTTTAGATGATCAAAAGTCTTTATTACAAATGATAAACAAGAGCTCAATATAGATTGATTGTTGGATGCTTTGTGTATCCTTTTAGAGGATCAAAAGACTTATTTTTAAAGGATAAACAAGAGCTCAATAGTGATTGATTGTTGGAAGCTTTGAGGATCCTTTTAGAGGTTCAAAAGACTTGTTTATGATGCGTAACAAATGCAAGACTTGTTGCTTATGAAATTGTTGATGAAGATGATGGAAATAATGATCAAAGTTGCAGCAAAAATAAAGATAGAACACGAGTCACCGGTTAGGATTCACTCTCCTAACGTAAAGACCTCGTTTGGATTCACCGGATAGGCTTCACTCACCTATCGTAAAGAATCCTTTTGAATATTACCTCCTAGACCTAAGGAAATAATAGACAAAAATAAGAACAACCTTGTTCTTTGAAATTTCTCCTTGAGAATTATATAACAATAATCTGAATTTTTACAACTTAGATCTATCCCTATTTATAGGTGTTTACAAATCATCCTAATCTAACAAGGAATAGAAAACTAATTCTAAAAGTATAAACAATAAGAATACTACTCTTCCTAGGAATAGAAAAGTCAGCCTATACAAGCTAGGAATCAAAATCCTGGAAGGAAACTCGAAATCTGGCAAACTGCCTAGAGGGCGATCGCCCTCCCTCGCCACAAAGCGATCGCTTTGTGGCCAGTAGGCTGGTCCCCGGATTTTCTTCCAATGCGATCGCTTTCCTTTGGCCTAAGGCGATCGCTCTTCACCCAGTTTGTTGCCTATGCCTTCTTTCTCCCATATATCGCTCCTCGTCGTACACGTGACCTCCAAAGGTCTTCCAAACTCACGAAACTTGCCTTCTTGTAACACCAAAGCCTCGAGACACAAAGTCAAACCATCTTCGCCCACTTGTAATGCATCCACGGCTTTGTTTGGGTCTTTGCGAAGATTGTAACTCAATGCTCCCGCATCATCCTCCCCTTCTTGAGAAAGAATTGGCCTCAATTCTTCAAGCATTTTGTCTTCTAGGTATGGTGATAAATCTCCCACATTGAATGTAGAACTTATCGAATACTCCTCGGGTAGGTCCAACTTGTAAGCACTATCACCAAATCTCTCAAGCACTTGAAAAGGTCCTTCGGCTCTTGGCATTAGCTTGTTTTTTCTTTTGCTAGGAAATCTCTCCTTCCGCAAGTGTAGCCATACTAAATCTCCGGGTTGAAATTCCGGTTGCTTGCGACTTTTGTTGGCTCTCTTCTTGTACATCTCGTTCACCTTCTCGATTCTTGCACGAACTTGTTCATGAAGATGTTGTATATCTTTCAATTTGTTGAACGCATCCGGTTGCTCTTTCCCTCTTCGAGTCGGCACCATATCAATTGGCAAACAAGGATTAACTCCATACACAACCTCGAATGGAGAATGTTGAGTTGCATAAGTTGGTGTACGGTTGTAAGCGAATTCTGCGTGAGCCAACTTCAAATCCCAATCTTTTTGAGTCTTCCCAACTAGTCCTCGTAGTAACACTCCAAGAGTCCTATTGGTGACTTCCGTTTGTCCATCCGTTTGCGGGTGATGAGATGTGCTAAATAACAACTTTGTGCCAATTAACCTCCAAAGAGATCTCCAAAAATGGCTAAGAAACTTGCTATCTCTATCACTCACAATTGTCTTTGGTACTCCATGCAAACGTACAATTTCTTTGAAATATAAATCCGCAATTAAGGAAGCATCATCCGTTTTGTGACATGGCACGAAATGCGCCATCTTTGAGAATCGATCCACGACCACCATGATAGCATCCTTTCCTCTTTGAGTTCTTGGTAGAGCCACAATGAAGTCCATCGACACATCACTCCATGGTTGTTTCGGCACGGGCAAAGGTGTATATAAACCTTGATGGAATGTGCTCTTCATCCTTTGACACGTGGCACACCTAGAGATAATCGTTTGTACGTCTCCAAGCATCTTCGGCCAATAAAAATGCTCTTGTAATAAGTCCAATGTCTTGTTGATGCCGAAGTGTCCCGCTAGGCCTCCTCCATGAGTTTCTCGAACCAACAATTCCCTTATCGAACACTTGGGAATACATAATTGATTGCCTTTGAACAAGAATCCTTCTTGTAGCACAAAATTCCCATTTGATCCTTTCTCACAATCTCGAACAATAGAACCAAAATCCGGATCCTCCTTGTAGTATTCGCATACTAGTTTGAACCCTAGTAGCTTGGCATCCATCATAGTAAGCATAGAATATCTTCGAGATAATGCATCCTGATGGAGGACCACCAAGTGATGTCAACAAGGGTCCAACAAGCAAGGCCAATAATAATGATCCATTGATGATTCAAGATGGTCCAATAACAAGAGTAAGGGCTAAAAGGATGAACCAAGCTTTAGCAAGCCTTATGTTGCAAGTCCAAAAACAAACCCAAGCATGGAAGTCAATTGAAGAGGCCAATATGGTGACTATGATTGAAGTCCAACATGTTTAGGAAAGTTTGAGGGCTTAAACGACATTTTTTGGAAGCAAAAACCTTAAATAGTGAGCCCATAAGTTGAAGGATGAATTTGGAAGCTTTTTAATACTAAATGGATGACTTTCGGGGGCCAAAGTGCACTTTTCAAAATTGGGCCTTTAGAAAACCGGGATTTGTAGAGCTTCTAGAAGACCTTGGCCATGTTTCCTATTTCTTTCTTACTTCCTTGTTCCTTCTTTGACTTGGAAAGTATGTTAGACATGTTTTATTTAGTTTTCTTCTTAGAGTAGGAGTCCTTTTGTTATTCAGATTTTTATTCCTTTTCTAGATAGAATTTGGTAGTCAATTAGTCTCCTAAAATAATTAGGATACATTGTTTTAAGGCCTATATAAAGGCGTCTTTTCTTTCATTGTGAAGGAATACAGAATTTTATTATTAAAAATAGTGTGAGTTTAAACTCTTTCTTGACAAACATAGTTTGTTAGCATTTTGCAAACTTTGGATTAAGTTTGTGTGATATTCTAATTCGTGGTTCTTAATTAATCAATAATTAAGGGTTTCGAATCGATCAAGGTTCTTAGTTCATTGCGAAACTAAGGGTTGCGATCATCCTTGTGATTGTTATTCAAGTCCTAGGCGTACGTTTCCGCGAGGTAATTCCGAAAGCGTGGTTCCAAGTTCGTTATAACTTGTGGGTCTCGTTGGGAATCACATCAGTTGGTATCAGAGCAAAGGCTATTGGTAACAATCTTTCTATCCCTATTTTATTATCTTGTTCTTAATTCCTTCATTCCATAATCCATACACTATCTATTCTAATCATCTTTTTGTGCCACAGAGTTTTCTTCATCTTTTCTTCTTCAAGCCATCCCAAAGGAGGCTATTAGTAAAAAAGAAGGCAGAATTTTCCCTTGAAAATTCGGCCAAGCTAGTACAAAAAAAAAAAAAGAAGACAACACAAAAAACGTCTTCAAGGCAGTACAAAAAAAAATATATTTCAAAGAAAGCAAAAGGAGCTTGGGCCGATTGCTAGAAAGTTCTTTCTTCTCAAACCAAAATTATCTCCATCTTTGATTCGAGAATAAAAATTGAATCTTCTTTCTTTCTTTTCTATAAACATTCTTACCCCCTTTTCTAAACTCTTATTTCTTTGTTTTAATTAAATTCTATGAATTTTAGAGTTTCAAAACTTTACTTCCAAAATTGCTTTGTTCTAACTCTACTTGTTTTCATCAAGGGTTTTTGAGTGGAAAAAGACAAGAGTGGTGAGTACATAAGAGGGGAGGTAAAAGTCATAAATTTCATACACGAGTGTCATGATTTTGAGAGATACACGTAAGGGAGTGTGTGAGGTTCCTAAATTCTTGTCTCAAGTAAAGGAAAAGAATATTGTAAAGAAGGAGGGTAATAAGATGTCAAGGGCAGATTTGTTAGGTGAGATGAGGATGATGATGAGGGAAGAGATTGGGCAAATGAATGAGAGGATAGATCGCATAGAGATGATAGGACGAGGTCATAAAAGTTTTAAAGATAAGCAACCACTCGAGAGGAGGGGTAGTAGTCAAGAGATTCCTAGTCCTAATGCCAATGGGAGATCTAGAGTCGAGAACTCCATAAACAAAATCAAGGTTGAAATTCCTAAAGATGAAGTAGTGAATAAGAGAAACAATGCTTCTTCTACTATGCTACCATTGGGTGATGTCATTGGTGATAAGTTTGAGACAAATGAGGTAGTGAGGAGGATGTTGAGTATGAAAGTACAAGCTGTTGAGGAGATACAACGTGAGAATATTTTTCATACTAGATGTACAGTGAATGGGAGAGTGTGCATGGTTATTATTGATAGGGGGAGTTGCACTAATGTGGCTAGCACAGAAATGGTAGAAAAGCTTAACCTGCCTACATTGAAACACCCTAATCCATACAAATTGCAATGGCTTAGTGATTGTGGTGAGATGAGGGTCACTAGGCAAGTGATGGTTAATTTCTCCATTGGAACATACAAGGATGAGGTATTATGTGATGTTGTACCTATGCAAGCTAGTCATCTCTTGTTGGGAAGGCCATGGCAGTTTGACCGAAAGGTTATCTTTGATCATTACTCCAACAAATATTCTTTCAAATATGGTGCAAAAACGGTTACTCTTGCCCCCTTATCCCCACAAAAGGTGAGGGAAGATCAAGTAAGGACGAGTGCATCAAGGAGAGAAGAAAAAGAGAGAGAGATAAAAAGAAGAGAGATTGAGAGAGAAGAGAAGGAGGGAGAGATAAAAAAAGGAAAGCTTGAGAGAGATAGAGAGGGAGAGAGAGAAGGTGAACGAGAGAAAAGAGAGAGTAATATAGAAAGTGAGAGAGAAAAGAAAAAGAGTGGGACAAATGAGTTGAGTGAAAAATCTGAGTGGAGGGGAAAAAAGGAGAGTTTTTATGCAATGAGTGGTGAGATTAAGAGGGAGTTGTGGGAAAAGCATAGTGAGATAGTTCTCTTTTCCAAAGAGAAATCTTTTTATACTAACATGTCACCCCAATTTTCTCTTCCATGTGTTGCTTCTTCTCTACAAATTTTTGTTGATGTATTTCCCGAACTGAGTAAGAAGGTTGTGAGATACAAGTGGGGATATGATCCACATAATGAGATTGTTGTAGAATATACACATTCTCATAGGTTTGGCTTACCTTCTTCTTATGATACTAAGTTATTGGGACTTGACAATCATGGCAAGTCACATGACCTTAGTATGGAATTCAAAATTCGTGGAGATATTGGTATTGGTAATTTGATTGGTCATGTGGGCACATTATTCACGAGAAAGCTTGTTAGACCACTTGACATGCCTAAAAAGTTTGAATTGCAAAATTTGGTTAGTCACCATGGGTTAAGTGATTGGATAAAATTTGATGAGAACATTGATGATGGACTATACTTGACATTGCATATCCCTAGTCATTCTTATGTTGATCCATTCATGGATTATTCATTAGAGGTTGACTTGGTAAGTCTTTATGGTGCATTGAAAGTTGGGTTAAAAAATTTGAATTGTGCAATAGGAGTATCTAAGAGCTCTATATTTGTGAATGCAAATGAACCCTTGAAAATGGTTTATCATATTTCATGTCACAAATTAGGTGATATTTTCCATGTTGCATTATTCTTTCACAAAATTTATGGATTGCATGGCATTCTTAGGGTTAAATCATGTTTATTAAAAGCAATTCTTCTTAAGCATGCAAAAACTTGGGAGGATTGTGTGTTTCATGTTAAGAATGTATTTGAGAGTGCTTTGGCATGTGCTAGCTTGGGAATTAAGAATGTTGATTATGATCAGATTGTTAGGCATAAGGGATATTTGTCTTTGAGGTGTGCTCAATTGTTATATAATGTAATTTATGCTTGCAACTTTGATCATATTGTATTGTGTTGTTTGGTTGTGTTTCTTCTTCAAGTTAGAGCAAGAAAAGTTCGATTGATTTTCGATCCCGGTGATTGGAGTTCAAGCTTGGATGGAGAAAACAAACAAGTCTACAAAATGACATTTAAAGTGGACTTACATGGTGAGCATAATGTTAGTGAATATTTCTCTATTTCTGATTTGCGTCCATTTGATGTAGGTGAAACTGATTTGTGGACAAATCCTTTCAAAGGAGGAGGGAATGATGGAGGACCACCAAGTGATGTCAACAAGGGTCCAACAAGCAAGGCCAATAATAATGATCCATTGATGATTCAAGATGGTCCAATAACAAGAGTAAGGGCTAAAAGGATGAACCAAGCTTTAGCAAGCCTTATGTTGCAAGTCCAAAAACAAACCCAAGCATGGAAGTCAATTGAAGAGGCCAATATGGTGACTATGATTGAAGTCCAACATGTTTAGGAAAGTTTGAGGGCTTAAACGACATTTTTGAAGCAAAACCTTAAATAGTGAGCCCATAAGTTGAAGGATGAATTTGGAAGCTTTTAATACTAAATGGATGACTTTCGGGGGCCAAAGTGCACTTTTCAAAATTGGGCCTTTAGAAAACCGGGATTTGTAGAGCTTCTAGAAGACCTTGGCCATGTTTCCTATTTCTTTCTTACTTCCTTGTTCCTTCTTTGACTTGGAAAGTATGTTAGACATGTTTTATTTAGTTTTCTTCTTAGAGTAGGAGTCCTTTTGTTATTCAGATTTTTATTCCTTTTCTAGATAGAATTTGGTAGTCAATTAGTCTCCTAAAATAATTAGGATACATTGTTTTAAGGCCTATATAAAGGCGTCTTTTCTTTCATTGTGAAGGAATACAGAATTTTATTATTAAAAATAGTGTGAGTTTAAACTCTTTCTTGACAAACATAGTTTGTTAGCATTTTGCAAACTTTGGATTAAGTTTGTGTGATATTCTAATTCGTGGTTCTTAATTAATCAATAATTAAGGGTTTCGAATCGATCAAGGTTCTTAGTTCATTGCGAAACTAAGGGTTGCGATCATCCTTGTGATTGTTATTCAAGTCCTAGGCGTACGTTTCCGCGAGGTAATTCCGAAAGCGTGGTTCCAAGTTCGTTATAACTTGTGGGTCTCGTTGGGAATCACATCACATCCGCTACCACATTGTTCTTTCCATCCTTGTACTTTGAAGAAAAGTTGAAGGATTGTAGAAATTCCACCCATTTCGCATGCCTTGGCTTCAACTTGTGTTGCCCATGAATATACTTCAATGCTTCATGATCGGAATGTAGGACGAAGTGATTCGGCCTTAAGTAGTGACTCCAATGATCCAAAGCTCTAACCATGGCATAAAACTCCTTGTCGTAGGTAGAATAGTTGAGTCTTGCTCCTCCAAGCTTCTCACTAAAATAGGCAATGGGCCGCTTTCCTTGAGTCAACACCGCTCCAATACCCACTCCACTAGCATCACACTTAACCTCAAAAGGTTGTGAGAAATCGGGTAAAGCCAAAACCGGTGTTTTGCATAACTTCTCCTTAAGCTCCTCAAAAGCTTGTTGGGCCGCCGAAGTCCATTCAAATTTTCCTTTCTTCAAGGTTTCGGTCATAGGACTTGCAATAGTACTAAAATCTTTGATGAAGCGTCTATAGAAAGAAGCTAACCCATGAAATGAACGTACCTCCGTTATAGTGGTTGGAATAGGCCAAGATTTGATTGCCTCAATCTTTGTTAGATCAACCGAAACTCCTTCCTTCGATACCACATAACCAAGGAATGTCACACTTGGTTGCATAAATGAGCACTTCTCGAGCTTTCCATAGAGCTTGTTTTTCCGCAAAACTTGTAGCACTTCTTCAAGATGTCGCACATGCTCCTCCTTACTCTTGCTATAGACCAAAATATCGTCTAGGTAGACGACCACAAATTTTCCCAAAAATGGTCTCAACACTTCATTCATCAATCTCATAAACGTACTTGGAGCATTTGTGAGCCCGAATGGCATCACCTTCCATTCATATAATCCGTGCTTTGTCTTGAATGCCGTTTTCCACTCATCTCCTTCGCGCATGAGAATTTGATGATAACCGCTCCTCAAATCAATCTTCGAGTAGAATATAGCACCATGAAGTTCATCAATCATATCATCCAAGCGTGGCATTGGAAATCGATATTTGATAGTGATATTGTTGATTGCTCGACTATCCACGCACATTCGCCATGAACCATCTTTCTTGGGTACAAGAAGGGCCGGTACCGCACATGGACTCATGCTTTCTTCCACATATCCCTTTGCGAGCAACTCCTCAATTTGCTTTTGTAGCTCCTTTGTTTCTTCCGGGTTGCATCGATATACCGGCTTGTTGGGAAGTGGCATTCCGGGTATCAAATCGATTTGATGTTCAATCCCTCTCTTTGGTGGCAAACCCGGTGGTAGATCTTCAGGGAATACATCCTTGAATTTGTTGAGTAGGGGTTTCATTAGGGGGTGTAGTTCCTCCCCTTCTTGTTTTTGGACCCCTTGAGGAATAACGAGAATCGCTTGTCCATCCTTGACGGCTTGTTCGGCTTCTCGTTCACTTGCCAATAAGTTTGTCTTTTGTGGGGGCTTCTTGATGGGAACTATTTTGGAGGGTGGCAAAGGATTCAGTTTGAATTTCTTACCATCCTTCTTCACAATGTAAGCATTCTCCCTCCCTTCGTGGGTCACATATCGATCATATTGCCAAGGTCGTCCCAAAAGTATATGGCATACATCCATTGGAACCACATCACAAAGTATCTCATCATGATAATTTCCCATAGAGAAAGAGATTAGGGCTTGGCGATTTACCTTGACTTCGGATCCATCATTGAGCCAATGGAGTTTGTAAGGACGAGAGTGGTTTGTGGTTGGGACCTTCAATTTGTCGATGAGGATATTAGATACGGCATTCGCGCAACTCCCTCCATCTACTACCACATCACACACTTTTCCTTGCACAAGACATTTCGCATGAAAGATTTGCTCCCTTTGTTCTTCTTCCATGGCCGTTGGCTTTATGTGTAGAGATCTTCTCAAAACTAGCGTCTCCCCCTTGACTTCTTCGGAATCAAATTCCTCTACCTCTTCTCCCTCGGATTCTTCTTCTTGTTCTTGCGTCGCAAGGTTGTCTTCAATCTCTCGAATCTCATGAATAGTTAAGACTCTTTTGGTGGGGCATTCGGATTGATAGTGACCATAGCCTTGACATTTAAAACACTTCACGTTGTCCTTGCTTTTGATTGGCTTCTTTCCTTCGACTTTCTCACTTGTGGTACCCTTGTTGGGTTTCTCCGCTTGAGTGTTGGGTTTTGGGTTGCTCGGGGTCACGTTGCTTGTTGTCGAATTACTTGAAAACCCTCTTGAAAAAGTCATCTTGTTACCCACCCTTTTCTTCTTCACTTGTCTCTCACACTTGATTGCTACCTTGCAAATTTCTTCAAAAGTAAAGCATGGTTGCAGCTCTACTATGTTGGCTATCTCGACATCTAGCCCTCCCATAAATCTCGCAATCTTTTGCTCCTCATGCTCTTGCATGTCACAAATAATTGAAAGCTTTTCAAACTCCTCAACATATTGGGAAACGGTAGAATTCCCTTGCTTTAATTGTATGAGTTTCGTAAAGTTATCTTGTCGATAAGTACTAGGTAAGAACCTTCGATCAAGATACTTTTTAAACTTGTCCCAAGAATCAATCTTCGACTTTCCTTCACGCCTTCGTTGAGATTTTAAATTTTCATACCATATGGAAGCGTACCTTGTAAGCTTGAGGATAGCCACCTTGAATTTCTTGTGGTCACTATACTCCTTGTATTCAAAAATCCGCTCCGCTCTTCGAACCCAATCCAAATATCCTTCCGGATCCATAGCACCATCAAAATCGGGAATGTCGAGCTTTAAGCCTCGATCGTCGTCCTCCCTAAGCCGTACTTGTTGTTGTCTAGGCCTTGGGCGCCTTACTTCCCTTACTTCCTCCTCATCCGAATTGGATTCTTCAACCTCCACATGACCTTGTGGTCTCTCTAGCAAGTGCAACACGCGATCCATTCGTGTACGTAGTTCTTGCATCTCACGATCTCTTCGTAAATTTGCAGCTTGTTCCAAGGTAATTCCACGTGGGCATCCCGCTTCTTCCGCCATGATCGTTTACAAAGTTGGAATTTGTAAAAGACCTTTGCTTTGATACCAAATTTGATGCGTAACAAACGCAAGACTTGTTGCTTATGAAATTGTTGATGAAGATGATGGAAATAATGATCAAAGTTGCAGCGAAAATAAAGATAGAACACGAGTCACCGGTTAGGATTCACTCTCCTAACGTAAAGACCTCGTTTGGATTCACCGGATAGGCTTCACTCACCTATCGTAAAGAATCCTTTTGAATATTACCTCCTAGACCTAAGGAAATAATAGACAAAAATAAGAACAACCTTGTTCTTTGAAATTTCTCCTTGAGAATTATATAACAATAATCTGAATCTTTACAACTTAGATCTATCCCTATTTATAGTTGTTTACAAATCATCCTAATCTAACAAGGAATAGAAAACTAATCCTAAAAGTATAAACAATAAGAATACTACTCTTCCTAGGAATAGAAAAGTCAGCCTATACAAGCTAGGAATCAAAATCCTGGAAGGAAACTCGAAATCTGGCAAACTGCCTAGAGGGCGATCGCCCTCCCTCGCCACAAAGCGATCGCTTTGTGGCCAGTAGGCTGGTCCCCGAATTTTCTTCCAATGCGATCGCTTTCCTTTGGCCTAAGGCGATCGCTCTTCACCCAGTTTGTTGCCTATGCCTTCTTTCTCCCATATATCGCTCCTCGTTGTACACGTGACCTCCAAAGGTCTTCCAAACTCACGAAACTTGCCATCTTGTAACACCAAAGCCTCAAGACACAAAGTCAAACCATCTTCGCCCACTTGTAATGCATCCACGGCTTTGTTTGGGTCTTTGCGAAGATTGTAACTCAATGCTCCCGCATCAGTTTACAAAGGATAAACAAGTGCACAATAGAGATTGAATGTTGGAATCTTTGTGGATTCTTTTAGATGATCAAAAGACTTGCTTTCAAAGGATAAACAAGAGCACAATAGAGATTGAATATAGGAATCTTTGTGGATCCTTATAGATGATCAAAAGACTTGCTTTTAAACGATAAACAAGGGCGCAATAGAGATTGATTGTGGGAAGCTTTGACGATCCTTTTAGATGATCAAAAGACTTGTTTTTAAAGGATAAACAAGTCCTCAATATAGATTTATTGTTGGAAGCTTTGTGGATCCTTTTAGAGGATCAAAAGTCTTTATTACAAATGATAAACAAGAGCTCAATATAGATTGATTGTTGGATGCTTTGTATATCCTTTTAGAGGATCAAAAGACTTGTTTTTAAAGGATAAACAAGAGCTCAATAGAGATTGATTGTTGGAAGCTTTGAGGATCCTTTTAGAGGTTCAAAAGACTTGTTTACAAAGGATAAACAAGTGCTCAATAGTGGTTGATTATTGGAAGCTTTGTGGATTCTTTTAGATGATCAAAAGACTTGCTTTCAAAGGATAAACAAGAGCACAATAGAGATTGAATGTTGGAATCTTTGTGGATCCTTATAGATGATCAAAAGACTTGCTTTCAAAGGATAAACAAGAGCACAATAGAGATTGAATATTGGAATCTTTGTGGATCCTTATAGATGATCAAAAGACTTGCTTTCAAAAGATAAACAAGAGCGCAATAGAGATTGATTGTGGGAAGCTTTGACGATCCTTTTAGATGATCAAAAGACTTGTTTTTAAAGGATAAACAAGTCCTCAATAGAGATTTATTGTTGGAAGCTTTGTGGATCCTTTTAGAGCATCAAAAGTCTTTATTACAAATGATAAACAAGTGCTCAATATAGATTGATTGTTGGATGCTTTGTGTATCCTTTTAGAGGATCAAAAGACTTGTTTTTAAAAGATAAACAAGAGCTCAATAGAGATTGATTGTTGGAAGCTTTGAGGATCCTTTTAGAGGTTCAAAAGACTTGTTTACAAAGGATAAACAAGTGCTCAATAGTGGTTGATTATTGGAAGCTTTGTGGATTCTTTTATATAATCAAAAGACTTGCTTTCAAAGGATAAACAAGAGCACAATAGAGATTGAATGTTGGAATCTTTGTGGATCCTTATAGATGATCAAAAGACTTGCTTTCAAAGGATAAACAAGAGCACAATAGAGATTGAATATAGGAATCTTTGTGGATCCTTATAGATGATCAAAAGACTTGCTTTCAAAGGATAAACAAGAGCGCAATAGAGATTGATTGTGGGAAGCTTTGACGATCCTTTTAGATGATCAAAAGACTTGTTTTTAAAGGATAAACAAGTCCTCAATAGAGATTTATTGTTGGAAGCTTTGTGGATCCTTTTAGAGGATCAAAAGTCTTTATTACAAATGATAAACAAGAGCTCAATATAGATTGATTGTTGGATGCTTTGTGGATCCTTTTAGAGGATCAAAAGACTTGTTTTTAAAGGATAAACAAGAGCTCAATAGAGATTGATTGTTGGAAGCTTTGAGGATCCTTTTAGAGGTTCAAAAGACTTGTTTACAAAGGATAAACAAGTGCTCAATAGTGGTTGATTATTGGAAGCTTTGTGGATTCTTTTAGATGATCAAAAGACTTGCTTTCAAAGGATAAACAAGAGCACAATAGAGATTGAATGTTGGAATCTTTGTGGATCCTTATAGATGATCAAAAGACTTGCTTTCAAAGGATAAACAAGAGCGCAATAGAGATTGATTGTGGGAAGCTTTGACGATCCTTTTAGATGATCAAAAGACTTGTTTTTAAAGGATAAACAAGTCCTCAATAGAGATTTATTGTTGGAAGCTTTGTGGATCCTTTTAGAGGATCAAAAGTCTTTATTACAAATGATAAACAAGAGCTCAATATAGATTGATTGTTGGATGCTTTGTGGATCCTTTTAGAGGATCAAAAGACTTGATTTTAAAGGATAAACAAGAGCTCAATAGAGATTGATTGTTGGAAGCTTTGAGGATCCTTTTAGAGGTTCAAAAGACTTGTTTACAAAGGATAAACAAGTGCTCAATAGTAGTTGATTATTGGAAGCTTTGTGGATCTTTTAGATGATCAAAAGACTTGCTTTCAAAGGATAAACAAGAGCACAATAGAGATTGAATGTTGGAATCTTTGTGGATCCTTATAGATGATCAAAAGACTTGCAAAAGGATAAACAAGAGCACAATAGAGATTGAATATTGGAATCTTTGTGGATCCTTTAGATGATCAAAAGACTTGCTTTCAAAGGATAAACAAGAGCGCAATAGAGATTGATTGTGGGAAGCTTTGACGATCCTTTTAGATGATCAAAAGACTTGTTTTTAAAGGATAAACAAGTCCTCAATAGAGATTTATTGTTGGAAGCTTTGTGGATCCTTTTAGAGGATCAAAAGTCTTTATTACAAATGATAAACAAGAGCTCAATATAGATTGATTGTTGGATGCTTTGTGGATCCTTTTAGAGGATCAAAAGACTTGTTTTTAAAGGATAAACAAGAGCTCAATAGAGATTGATTGTTGGAAGCTTTGAGGATCCTTTTAGAGGTTCAAAAGACTTGTTTACAAAGGATAAACAAGTGCTCAATAGTGGTTGATTATTGGAAGCTTTGTGGATTCTTTTAGATGATCAAAAGACTTGCTTTCAAAGGATAAACTAGAGCACAATAGAGATTGAATGTTGGAATCTTTGTGGATCCTTATAGATGATCAAAAGACTTGCTTTCAAAGGATAAACAAGAGCACAATAGAGATTGAATATTGGAATCTTTGTGGATCCTTATAGATGATCAAAAGACTTGCTTTCAAAGGATAAACAAGAGCGCAATAGAGATTGATTGTGGGAAGCTTTGTGATCCTTTTAGATGATCAAAAGACTTGTTTTTAAAGGATAAACAAGTCCTCAATAGAGATTTATTGTTGGAAGCTTTGTGGATCCTTTTAGAGGATCAAAAGTCTTTATTACAAATGATAAACAAGAGCTCAATATAGATTGATTGTTGGATGCTTTGTGGATCCTTTTAGAGGATCAAAAGACTTGTTTTTAAAGGATAAACAAGAGCTCAATAGAGATTGATTGTTGGAAGCTTTGAGGATCCTTTTAGAGGTTCAAAAGACTTGTTTACAAAGGATAAACAAGTGCTCAATAGTGGTTGATTATTGGAAGCTTTGTGGATTCTTTTAGATGATCAAAAGACTTGCTTTCAAAGAATAAACTAGAGCACAATAGAGAATTGAATGTTGGAATCTTTGTGGATCCTTATAGATGATCAAAAAGACTTGCTTTCAAAGGATAAACAAGGGCGCAATAGAGATTGATTGTGGGAAGCTTTGACGATCCTTTTAGATGATCAAAAGACTTGTTTTTAAAGGATAAACAAGTCCTCAATAGAGATTTATTTTTGGAAGCTTTGTGGATCCTTTTAGAGGATCAAAAGTCTTTATTACAAATGATAAACAAGAGCTCAATATAGATTGATTGTTGGATGCTTTGTGGATCCTTTTAGAGGATCAAAAGACTTGTTTTTAAAGGATAAACAAGAGCTCAATAGAGACTGATTGTTGGAAGCTTTGAGGATCCTTTTAGAGGTTCAAAAGACTTGTTTACAAAGGATAAACAAGTGCTCAATAGTGGTTGATTATTGGAAGCTTTGTGGATTCTTTTAGATGATCAAAAGATTTGCTTTCAAAAGATAAACAAGAGCACAATAGAGATCGAATGTTGGAATCTTTGTGGATCCTTATAGATGATCAAAAGACTTGCTTTCAAAGGATAAACAAGAGCACAATAGAGATTGAATATTGGAATCTTTGTGGATCCTTATAGATGATCAAAAGACTTGCTTTCAAAGGATAAACAAGAGCGCAATAGAGATTGAATATTGGAATCTTTGTGGATCCTTTTAGATGATCAAAAGACTTGTTTTTAAAGGATAAACAAGTCCTCAATAGAGATTTATTGTTCGAAGCTTTGTGGATCCTTATAGATGATCAAAAGTCTTTATTACAAATGATAAACAAGAGCTCAATATAGATTGATTGTTGGATGCTTTGTGGATCCTTTTAGAGGATCAAAAGACTTGTTTTTAAAGGATAAACAAGAGCTCAATAGAGATTGATTGTTGGAAGCTTTGAGGATCCTTTTAGAGGTTCAAAAGACTTGTTTACAAAGGATAAACAAGTGCTCAATAGTGGTTGATTATTGGAAGCTTTGTGGATTCTTTTAGATGATCAAAAGACTTGCTTTCAAAGGATAAACAAGAGTACAATAGAGATTGAATGTTGGAATCTTTGTGGATCCTTATAGATGATCAAAAGACTTGCTTTCAAAGGATAAACAAGAGCACAATAGAGATTGAATATTGGAATCTTTGTGGATCCTTATAGATGATCAAAAGACTTGCTTTCAAAGGATAAACAAGAGCGCAATAGAGATTGATTGTGGGAAGCTTTGACGATCCTTTTAGATGATCAAAAGACTTGTTTTTAAAGGATAAACAAGTCCTCAATAGAGATTTATTGTTGGAAGCTTTGTGGATCCTTTTAGAGGATCAAAAGTCTTTATTACAAATGATAAACAAGAGCTCAATATAGATTGATTGTTGGATGCTTTGTGGATCCTTTTAGAGGATCAAAAGACTTGTTTTAAAGGATAAACAAGAGCTCAATAGAGATTGATTGTTGGAAGCTTTGAGGATCCTTTTAGAGGTTCAAAAGACTTGTTTACAAAGGATAAACAAGTGCTCAATAGTGGTTGATTATTGGAAGCTTTGTGGATTCTTTTAGATGATCAAAAGACTTGCTTTCAAAGGATAAACAAGAGCACAATAGAGATTGAATGTTGGAATCTTTGTGGATCCTTATAGATGATCAAAAGACTTGCTTTCAAAGGATAAACAAGAGCGCAATAGAGATTGATTGTGGGAAGCTTTGACGATCCTTTTAGATGATCAAAAGACTTGTTTTAAAGGATAAACAAGTCCTCAATAGAGATTTATTGTTGGAAGCTTTGTGGATCCTTTTAGAGGATCAAAAGTCTTTATTACAAATGATAAACAAGAGCTCAATATAGATTGATTGTTGGATGCTTTGTGGATCCTTTTAGAGGATCAAAAGACTTGTTTTTAAAGGATAAACAAGAGCTCAATAGAGATTGATTGTTGGAAGCTTTGAGGATCCTTTTAGAGGTTCAAAAGACTTGTTTACAAAGGATAAACAAGTGCTCAATAGTGGTTGATTATTGGAAGCTTTGTGGATTCTTTTAGATGATCAAAAGACTTGCTTTCAAAGGATAAACAAGAGCACAATAGAGATTGAATGTTGGAATCTTTGTGGATCCTTATAGATGATCAAAAGACTTGCAAAGGATAAACAAGAGCACAATAGAGATTGAATATTGGAATCTTTGTGGATCCTTATAGATGATCAAAAGACTTGCTTTCAAAGGATAAACAAGGCGCAATAGAGATTGATTGTGGGAAGCTTTGTGATCCTTTTAGATGATCAAAAGACTTGTTTTTAAAGGATAAACAAGTCCTCAATAGAGATTTATTGTTGGAAGCTTTGTGGATCCTTTTAGAGGATCAAAAGTCTTTATTACAAATGATAAACAAGAGCTCAATATAGATTGATTGTTGGATGCTTTGTGGATCCTTTTAGAGGATCAAAAGACTTGTTTTTAAAGGATAAACAAGAGCTCAATAGAGATTGATTGTTGGAAGCTTTGAGGATCCTTTTAGAGGTTCAAAAGACTTGTTTACAAAGGATAAACAAGTGCTCAATAGTGGTTGATTATTGGAAGCTTTGTGGATTCTTTTAGATGATCAAAAGACTTGCTTTCAAAGGATAAACAAGAGCACAATAGAGATTGAATGTTGGAATCTTTGTGGATCCTTATAGATGATCAAAAGACTTGCTTTCAAAGGATAAACAAGAGCACAATAGAGATTGAATATTGGAATCTTTGTGGATCCTTATAGATGATCAAAAGACTTGCTTTCAAAGGATAAACAAGAGCGCAATAGAGATTGATTGTGGGAAGCTTTGACGATCCTTTTAGATGATCAAAAGACTTGTTTTTAAAGGATAAACAAGTCCTCAATAGAGATTTATTGTTGGAAGCTTTGTGGATCCTTTTAGAGGATCAAAAGTCTTTATTACAAATGATAAACAAGAGCTCAATATAGATTGATTGTTGGATGCTTTGTGGATCCTTTTAGAGGATCAAAAGACTTGTTTTTAAAGGATAAACAAGAGCTCAATAGAGATTGATTGTTGGAAGCTTTGAGGATCCTTTTAGAGGTTCAAAAGACTTGTTTACAAAGGATAAACAAGTGCTCAATAGTGGTTGATTATTGGAAGCTTTGTGGATTCTTTTAGATGATCAAAAGACTTGCTTTCAAAGGATAAACAAGAGCACAATAGAGATTGAATGTTGGAATCTTTGTGGATCCTTATAGATGATCAAAAGACTTGCTTTCAAAGGATAAACAAGAGCACAATAGAGATTGAATATTGGAATCTTTGTGGATCCTTATAGATGATCAAAAGACTTGCTTTCAAAGGATAAACAAGAGCGCAATAGAGATTGATTGTGGGAAGCTTTGTGATCCTTTTAGATGATCAAAAGACTTGTTTTTAAAGGATAAACAAGTCCTCAATAGAGATTTATTGTTGGAAGCTTTGTGGATCCTTTTAGAGGATCAAAAGTCTTTATTACAAATGATAAACAAGAGCTCAATATAGATTGATTGTTGGATGCTTTGTGGATCCTTTTAGAGGATCAAAAGACTTGTTTTTAAAGGATAAACAAGAGCTCAATAGAGATTGATTGTTGGAAGCTTTGAGGATCCTTTTAGAGGTTCAAAAGACTTGTTTACAAAGGATAAACAAGTGCTCAATAGAGATTGATTATTGGAAGCTTTGTGGATTCTTTTAGATGATCAAAAGACTTGCTTTCAAAGGATAAACAAGAGCACAATAGAGATTGAATGTTGGAATCTTTGTGGATCCTTATAGATGATCAAAAGACTTGCTTTCAAAGGATAAACAAGGCGCAATAGAGATTGATTGTGGGAAGCTTTGACGATCCTTTTAGATGATCAAAAGACTTGTTTTTAAAGGATAAACAAGTCCTCAATAGAGATTTATTGTTGGAAGCTTTGTGGATCCTTTTAGAGGATCAAAAGTCTTTATTACAAATGATAAACAAGAGCTCAATATAGATTGATTGTTGGATGCTTTGTGGATCCTTTTAGAGGATCAAAAGACTTGTTTTTAAAGGATAAACAAGAGCTCAATAGAGATTGATTGTTGGAAGCTTTGAGGATCCTTTTAGAGGTTCAAAAGACTTGTTTACAAAGGATAAACAAGTGCTCAATAGTGGTTGATTATTGGAAGCTTTGTGGATTCTTTTAGATGATCAAAAGACTTGCTTTCAAAGGATAAACAAGAGCACAATAGAGATTGAATGTTGGAATCTTTGTGGATCCTTATAGATGATCAAAAGACTTGCTTTCAAAGGATAAACAAGAGCGCAATAGAGATTGATTGTGGGAAGCTTTGACGATCCTTTTAGATGATCAAAAGACTTGTTTTTAAAGGATAAACAAGTCCTCAATAGAGATTTATTGTTGGAAGCTTTGTGGATCCTTTTAGAGGATCAAAAGTCTTTATTACAAATGATAAACAAGAGCTCAATATAGATTGATTGTTGGATGCTTTGTGGATCCTTTTAGAGGATCAAAAGACTTGTTTTTAAAGGATAAACAAGAGCTCAATAGAGATTGATTGTTGGAAGCTTTGAGGATCCTTTTAGAGGTTCAAAAGACTTGTTTACAAAGGATAAACAAGTGCTCAATAGTGGTTGATTATTGGAAGCTTTGTGGATTTTTTAGATGATCAAAAGACTTGCTTTCAAAGGATAAACAAGAGCACAATAGAGATTGAATGTTGGAATCTTTGTGGATCCTTATAGATGATCAAAAGACTTGCTTTCAAAGGATAAACAAGAGCACAATAGAGATTGAATATTGGAATCTTTGTGGATCCTTATAGATGATCAAAAGACTTGCTTTCAAAGGATAAACAAGAGCGCAATAGAGATTGATTGTGGGAAGCTTTGACGATCCTTTTAGATGATCAAAAGACTTGTTTTTAAAGGATAAACAAGTCCTCAATAGAGATTTATTGTTGGAAGCTTTGTGGATCCTTTTAGAGGATCAAAAGTCTTTATTACAAATGATAAACAAGAGCTCAATATAGATTGATTGTTGGATGCTTTGTGGATCCTTTTAGAGGATCAAAAGACTTGTTTTTAAAGGATAAACAAGAGCTCAATAGAGATTGATTGTTGGAAGCTTTGAGGATCCTTTTAGAGGTTCAAAAGACTTGTTTACAAAGGATAAACAAGTGCTCAATAGTGGTTGATTATTGGAAGCTTTGTGGATTCTTTTAGATGATCAAAAGACTTGCTTTCAAAGGATAAACAAGAGCACAATAGAGATTGAATGTTGGAATCTTTGTGGATCCTTATAGATGATCAAAAGACTTGCTTTCAAAGGATAAACAAGAGCACAATAGAGATTGAATATTGGAATCTTTGTGGATCCTTATAGATGATCAAAAGACTTGCTTTCAAAGGATAAACAAGAGCGCAATAGAGATTGATTGTGGGAAGCTTTGACGATCCTTTTAGATGATCAAAAGACTTGTTTTTAAAGGATAAACAAGTCCTCAATAGAGATTTATTGTTGGAAGCTTTGTGGATCCTTTTAGAGGATCAAAAGTCTTTATTACAAATGATAAACAAGAGCTCAATATAGATTGATTGTTGGATGCTTTGTGGATCCTTTTAGAGGATCAAAAGACTTGTTTTTAAAGGATAAACAAGAGCTCAATAGAGATTGATTGTTGGAAGCTTTGAGGATCCTTTTAGAGGTTCAAAAGACTTGTTTACAAAGGATAAACAAGTGCTCAATAGTGGTTGATTATTGGAAGCTTTGTGGATTCTTTTAGATGATCAAAAGACTTGCTTTCAAAGGATAAACAAGAGCACAATAGAGATTGAATGTTGGAATCTTTGTGGATCCTTATAGATGATCAAAAGACTTGCTTTCAAAGGATAAACAAGAGCACAATAGAGATTGAATATTGGAATCTTTGTGGATCCTTTAGATGATCAAAAGACTTGCTTTCAAAGGATAAACAAGAGCTCAATAGAGATTGATTGTGGGAAGCTTTGACGATCCTTTTAGATGATCAAAAGACTTGTTTTTAAAGGATAAACAAGTCCTCAATAGAGATTTATTGTTGGAAGCTTTGTGGATCCTTTTAGAGGATCAAAAGTCTTTATTACAAATGATAAACAAGAGCTCAATATAGATTGATTGTTGGATGCTTTGTGGATCCTTTTAGAGGATCAAAAGACTTGTTTTTAAAGGATAAACAAGAGCTCAATAGAGATTGATTGTTGGAAGCTTTGAGGATCCTTTTAGAGGTTCAAAAGACTTGTTTACAAAGGATAAACAAGTGCTCAATAGAGATTGATTGTTGGAAGCTTTGTGGATTCTTTTAGATGATCAAAAGACTTGCTTTCAAAGGATAAACAAGAGCACAATAGAGATTGAATGTTGGAATCTTTGTGGATCCTTATAGATGATCAAAAGACTTGCTTTCAAAGGATAAACAAGAGCTCAATAGAGATTGATTGTGGAAGCTTTGTGGATCCTTTTAGATGATCAAAAGACTTGTTTTTAAAGGATAAACAAGTCCTCAATAGATTGAAATGTTGTGGATCCTTTTAGAAGATCAATTTCTTTATGAGCTCAATAGAGTTGATTGTGGAGCTTTTGTCCTTGATAAAGATAAACACTTATTCAATAAACAAGGCTTTATAGAGATTTTTGGATAAGCTTTGTGTTTGCTTTTAGAGGATCAAAAGACTTTATTTAAAGGATTACAAGATGATTTCTTTTGGATTTGAGGTTGGACTTGCTTTACAATTTTTACAATAAAAAGTTTTTTAGATGATCAAAAAAAAAATAAACAAGTCCTCAATAGAGATTTATTGTTGGAAGCTTTGTGGATCCTTTTAGAGGATCAAAAGTCTTTATTACAAATGATAAACAAGAGCTCAATATAGATTGATTGTTGGATGCTTTGTGGATCCTTTTAGAGGATCAAAAGACTTGTTTTTAAAGGATAAACAAGAGCTCAATAGAGATTGATTGTTGGAAGCTTTGAGGATCCTTTTAGAGGTTCAAAAGACTTGTTTACAAAGGATAAACAAGTGCTCAATAGTGGTTGATTATTGGAAGCTTTGTGGATTCTTTTAGATGATCAAAAGACTTGCTTTTAAAGGATAAACAAGAGCACAATAGAGATTGAATGTTGGAATCTTTGTGGATCCTTATAGATGATCAAAAGACTTGCTTTCAAAGGATAAACAAGAGCGCAATAGAGATTGATTGTGGGAAGCTTTGACGATCCTTTTAGATGATCAAAAGACTTGTTTTTAAAGGATAAACAAGTCCTCAATAGAGATTTATTGTTGGAAGCTTTGGGGATCCTTTTAGAGGATCAAAAGTCTTTATTACAAATGATAAACAAGAGCTCAATATAGATTGATTGTTGGATGCTTTGTGGATCCTTTTAGAGGATCAAAAGACTTGATTTTAAAGGATAAACAAGAGCTCAATAGAGATTGATTGTTGGAAGCTTTGAGGATCCTTTTAGAGGTTCAAAAGACTTGTTTACAAAGGATAAACAAGTGCTCACTAGTGGTTGATTATTGGAAGCTTTGTGGATTCTTTTAGATGATCAAAAGACTTGCTTTTAAAGGATAAACAAGAGCACAATAGAGATTGAATGTTGGAATCTTTGTGGATCCTTATAGATGATCAAAAGACTTGCTTTGAAAGGATAAACAAGAGCACAATAGAGATTGAATATAGCAATCTTTGTGGATCCTTATAGATGATCAAAAGACTTGCTTTCAAAGGATAAACAAGAGCGCAATAGAGATTGATTGTGGGAAGCTTTGACGATCCTTTTAGATGATCAAAAGACTTGTTTTTAAAGGATAAACAAGTCCTCAATAGAGATTTATTGTTGGAAGCTTTGGGGATCCTTTTAGAGGATCAAAAGTCTTTATTACAAATGATAAACAAGAGCTCAATATAGATTGATTGTTGGATGCTTTGTGGATCCTTTTAGAGGATCAAAAGACTTGTTTTTAAAGGATAAACAAGAGCTCAATAGAGATTGATTGTTGGAAGCTTTGAGGATCCTTTTAGAGGTTCAAAAGACTTGTTTACAAAGGATAAACAAGTGCTCACTAGTGGTTGATTATTGGAAGCTTTGTGGATTCTTTTAGATGATCAAAAGACTTGCTTTCAAAGGATAAACAAGAGCACAATAGAGATTGAATGTTGGAATCTTTGTGGATCCTTATAGATGATCAAAAGACTTGCTTTCAAAGGATAAACAAGAGCACAATAGAGATTGAATATTGGAATCTTTGTGGATCCTTATAGATGATCAAAAGACTTGCTTTCAAAGGATAAACAAGGGCGCAATAGAGATTGATTGTGGGAGGCTTTGACAATCCTTTTAGATGATCAAAAGACTTGTTTTTAAAGGATAAACAAGTCCTCAATAGAGATTTATTGATGGAAGCTTTGTGGATCCTTTTAGAGGATCAAAAGTTTTTATTACAAATGATAAACAAGAGCTCAATATAGATTGATTGTAGGATGCTTTGTGGATCCTTTTAGAGGATCAAAAGACCTGTTTTTAAAGAATAAATAAGAGCTCAATAGAGATTGATTGTTGGAAGCTTTGAGGATCCTTTTAGAGGTTCAAAAGTCTTGTTTACAAAGGATAAACAAGTGCTCAATAGTGGTTGATTATTGGAAGCTTTGTGGATTCTTTTAGATGATCAAAAGACTTGCTTTCAAAGGATAAACAAGAGCACAATAGAGATTGAATGTTGGAATCTTTGTGGATCCTTATAGATGATCAAAAGACTTGCTTTCAAAGGATAAACAAGAGCACAATAGAGATTGAATATTGGAATCTTTGTGGATCCTTATAGATGATCAAAAGACTTGCTTTCAAAGGATAAACAAGAGCGCAATAGAGATTGATTGTGGGAAGCTTTGACGATCCTTTTAGATGATCAAAAGACTTGTTTTTAAAGGATAAACAAGTCCTCAATAGAGATTTATTGTTGGAAGCTTTGTGGATCCTTTTAGAGGATCAAAAGTCTTTATTACAAATGATAAACAAGAGCTCAATATAGATTGATTGTTGGATGCTTTGTGGATCCTTTTAGAGGATCAAAAGACTTGTTTTTAAAGGATAAACAAGAGCTCAATAGAGATTGATTGTTGGAAGCTTTGAGGATCCTTTTAGAGGTTCAAAAGACTTGTTTACAAAGGATAAACAAGTGCTCAATAGAGATTGATTGTTGGAAGCTTTGTGGATTCTTTTAGATGATCAAAAGACTTGCTTTCAAAGGATAAACAAGAGCACAATAGAGATTGAATGTTGGAATCTTTGTGGATCCTTATAGATGATCAAAAGACTTGCTTTCAAAGGATAAACAAGAGCGCAATAGAGATTGATTGTGGGAAGCTTTGACGATCCTTTTAGATGATCAAAAGACTTGTTTTTAAAGGATAAACAAGTCCTCAATAGAGATTTATTGTTGGAAGCTTTGTGGATCCTTTTAGAGGATCAAAAGTCTTTATTACAAATGATAAACAAGAGCTCAATATAGATTGATTGTTGGATGCTTTGTGGATCCTTTTAGAGGATCAAAAGACTTGTTTTTAAAGGATAAACAAGAGCTCAATAGAGATTGATTGTTGGAAGCTTTGAGGATCCTTTTAGAGGTTCAAAAGACTTGTTTACAAAGGATAAACAAGTGCTCAATAGTGGTTGATTATTGGAAGCTTTGTGGATTCTTTTAGATGATCAAAAGACTTGCTTTCAAAGGATAAACAAGAGCACAATAGAGATTGAATGTTGGAATCTTTGTGGATCCTTATAGATGATCAAAAGACTTGCTTTCAAAGGATAAACAAGAGCAATAGAGATTGATTGTGGGAAGCTTTGACGATCCTTTTAGATGATCAAAAGACTTGTTTTTAAAGGATAAACAAGTCCTCAATAGAGATTTATTGTTGGAAGCTTTGTGGATCCTTTTAGAGGATCAAAAGTCTTTATTACAAATGATAAACAAGAGCTCAATATAGATTGATTGTTGGATGCTTTGTGGATCCTTTTAGAGGATCAAAAGACTTGTTTTAAAGGATAAACAAGAGCTCAATAGAGATTGATTGTTGGAAGCTTTGAGGATCCTTTTAGAGGTTCAAAAGACTTGTTTACAAAGGATAAACAAGTGCTCAATAGTGGTTGATTATTGGAAGCTTTGTGGATTCTTTTAGATGATCAAAAGACTTGCTTTCAAAGGATAAACAAGAGCACAATAGAGATTGAATGTTGGAATCTTTGTGGATCCTTATAGATGATCAAAAGACTTGCTTTCAAAGGATAAACAAGAGCACAATAGAGATTGAATATTGGAATCTTTGTGGATCCTTATAGATGATCAAAAGACTTGCTTTCAAAGGATAAACAAGGCGCAATAGAGATTGATTGTGGGAAGCTTTGACGATCCTTTTAGATGATCAAAAGACTTGTTTTTAAAGGATAAACAAGTCCTCAATAGAGATTTATTGTTGGAAGCTTTGTGGATCCTTTTAGAGGATCAAAAGTCTTTATTACAAATGATAAACAAGAGCTCAATATAGATTGATTGTTGGATGCTTTGTGGATCCTTTTAGAGGATCAAAAGACTTGTTTTTAAAGGATAAACAAGAGCTCAATAGAGATTGATTGTTGGAAGCTTTGAGGATCCTTTTAGAGGTTCAAAAGACTTGTTTACAAAGGATAAACAAGTGCTCAATAGTGGTTGATTATTGGAAGCTTTGTGGATTCTTTTAGATGATCAAAAGACTTGCTTTCAAAGGATAAACAAGAGCACAATAGAGATTGAATGTTGGAATCTTTGTGGATCCTTATAGATGATCAAAAGACTTGCTTTCAAAGGATAAACAAGAGCACAATAGAGATTGAATATTGGAATCTTTGTGGATCCTTATAGATGATCAAAAGACTTGCTTTCAAAGGATAAACAAGAGCGCAATAGAGATTGATTGTGGGAAGCTTTGACGATCCTTTTAGATGATCAAAAGACTTGTTTTTAAAGGATAAACAAGTCCTCAATAGAGATTTATTGTTGGAAGCTTTGTGGATCCTTTTAGAGGATCAAAAGTCTTTATTACAAATGATAAACAAGAGCTCAATATAGATTGATTGTTGGATGCTTTGTGGATCCTTTTAGAGGATCAAAAGACTTGTTTTTAAAGGATAAACAAGAGCTCAATAGAGATTGATTGTTGGAAGCTTTGAGGATCCTTTTAGAGGTTCAAAAGACTTGTTTACAAAGGATAAACAAGTGCTCAATAGTGGTTGATTATTGGAAGCTTTGTGGATTCTTTTAGATGATCAAAAGACTTGCTTTCAAAGGATAAACAAGAGCACAATAGAGATTGAATGTTGGAATCTTTGTGGATCCTTATAGATGATCAAAAGACTTGCTTTCAAAGGATAAACAAGAGCACAATAGAGATTGAATATTGGAATCTTTGTGGATCCTTATAGATGATCAAAAGACTTGCTTTCAAAGGATAAACAAGAGCTCAATAGAGATTGATTGTGGGAAGCTTTGTGATCCTTTTAGATGATCAAAAGACTTGTTTTTAAAGGATAAACAAGTCCTCAATAGAGATTTATTGTTGGAAGCTTTGTGGATCCTTTTAGAGGATCAAAAGTCTTTATTACAAATGATAAACAAGAGCTCAATATAGATTGATTGTTGGATGCTTTGTGGATCCTTTTAGAGGATCAAAAGACTTGTTTTAAAGGATAAACAAGAGCTCAATAGAGATTGATTGTTGGAAGCTTTGAGGATCCTTTTAGAGGTTCAAAAGACTTGTTTACAAAGGATAAACAAGTGCTCAATAGAGATTGATTGTTGGAAGCTTTGTGGATTCTTTTAGATGATCAAAAGACTTGCTTTCAAAGGATAAACAAGAGCACAATAGAGATTGAATGTTGGAATCTTTGTGGATCCTTATAGATGATCAAAAGACTTGCTTTCAAAGGATAAACAAGAGCACAATAGAGATTGATTGTTGGAAGCTTTGTGGATCCTTTTAGATGATCAAAAGACTTGTTTTAAAGGATAAACAAGTCCTCAATAGATTGATGTTGGATCTTTTGCAAAGCTTTTTTGGTAAACAAGGATATAGATTGATTGTTGGAGCTTTGTGTCCTTTTAAAGACAATTTCAAATGGATAGATTTTTGGATAAGCTTTCTTTTAGGATCAATTTTATTGTAAAGGATTAAACTTGAGATGATTTCATCATGTTTGCTTTAGAAATTTAAGGAGAAAGACAAAGGATAAACAAGTCCTCAATAGAGATTTATTGTTGGAAGCTTTGTGGATCCTTTTAGATGATCAAAAGTCTTTATTACAAATGATAAACAAGAGCTCAATATAGATTGATTGTTGGATGCTTTGTGGATCCTTTTAGAGGATCAAAAGACTTGTTTTAAAGGATAAACAAGAGCTCAATAGAGATTGATTGTTGGAAGCTTTGAGGATCCTTTTAGAGGTTCAAAAGACTTGTTTACAAAGGATAAACAAGTGCTCAATAGTGATTGATTATTGGAAGCTTTGTGGATTCTTTTAGATGATCAAAAGACTTGCTTTCAAAGGATAAACAAGTGCACAATAGAGATTGAATGTTGGAATCTTTGTGGATCCTTATAGATGATCAAAAGACTTGCTTTCAAAGGATAAACAAGAGCACAATAGAGATTGAATATTGGAATCTTTGTGGATCCTTATAGATGATCAAAAGACTTGCTTTCAAAGGATAAACAAGAGCGCAATAGAGATTGATTGTGGGAAGCTTTGACGATCCTTTTAGATGATCAAAAGACTTGTTTTTAAAGGATAAACAAGTCCTCAATAGAGATTTATTGTTGGAAGCTTTGTGGATCCTTTTAGAGGATCAAAAGTCTTTATTACAAATGATAAACAAGAGCTCAATATAGATTGATTGTTGGATGCTTTGTGGATCCTTTTAGAGGATCAAAAGACTTGTTTTTAAAGGATAAACAAGAGCTCAATAGAGATTGATTGTTGGAAGCTTTGAGGATCCTTTTAGAGGTTCAAAAGACTTGTTTACAAAGGATAAACAAGTGCTCAATAGTGGTTGATTATTGGAAGCTTTGTGGATTCTTTTAGATGATCAAAAGACTTGCTTTCAAAGGATAAACAAGAGCACAATAGAGATTGAATGTTGGAATCTTTGTGGATCCTTATAGATGATCAAAAGACTTGCTTTCAAAGGATAAACAAGAGCACAATAGAGATTGAATATTGGAATCTTTGTGGATCCTTATAGATGATCAAAAGACTTGCTTTCAAAGGATAAACAAGGCGCAATAGAGATTGATTGTGGGAAGCTTTGACGATCCTTTTAGATGATCAAAAGACTTGTTTTTAAAGGATAAACAAGTCCTCAATAGAGATTTATTGTTGGAAGCTTTGTGGATCCTTTTAGAGGATCAAAAGTCTTTATTACAAATGATAAACAAGAGCTCAATATAGATTGATTGTTGGATGCTTTGTGGATCCTTTTAGAGGATCAAAAGACTTGTTTTAAAAGGATAAACAAGAGCTCAATAGAGATTGATTGTTGGAAGCTTTGAGGATCCTTTTAGAGGTTCAAAAGACTTGTTTACAAAGGATAAACAAGTGCTCAATAGTGGTTGATTATTGGAAGCTTTGTGGATTCTTTTAGATGATCAAAAGACTTGCTTTCAAAGGATAAACAAGAGCACAATAGAGATTGAATGTTGGAATCTTTGTGGATCCTTATAGATGATCAAAAGACTTGCTTTCAAAGGATAAACAAGAGCACAATAGAGATTGAATGTTGGAATCTTTGTGGATCCTTATAGATGATCAAAAGACTTGCTTTCAAAGGATAAACAAGAGCTCAATAGAGATTGATTGTGGGAAGCTTTGACGATCCTTTTAGATGATCAAAAGACTTGTTTTTAAAGGATAAACAAGTCCTCAATAGAGATTTATTGTTGGAAGCTTTGTGGATCCTTTTAGAGGATCAAAAGTCTTTATTACAAATGATAAACAAGAGCTCAATATAGATTGATTGTTGGATGCTTTGTGGATCCTTTTAGAGGATCAAAAGACTTGTTTTAAAGGATAAACAAGAGCTCAATAGAGATTGATTGTTGGAAGCTTTGAGGATCCTTTTAGAGGTTCAAAAGACTTGTTTACAAAGGATAAACAAGTGCTCAATAGAGATTGATTATTGGAAGCTTTGTGGATTCTTTTAGATGATCAAAAGACTTGCTTTCAAAGGATAAACAAGAGCACAATAGAGATTGAATGTTGGAATCTTTGTGGATCCTTATAGATGATCAAAAGACTTGCTTTCAAAGGATAAACAAGAGCTCAATAGAGATTGATTGTTGGAAGCTTTGTGGATCCTTTTAGATGATCAAAAGACTTGTTTTCAAAGGATAAACAAGAGCTCAATAGAGATTGATTGTTGGAAGCTTTGTGGATCCTTTTAGATGATCAAAAGACTTGTTTTAAAGGATAAACAAGAGCTCAATAGAGATTGATTGTTGGAAGCTTTGTGGATCCTTTTAGAGGATCAAAAGACTTGTTTTAAAGGATAAACAAGAGCTCAATAGAGATTGATTGTTGGAAGCTTTGTGGATCCTTTTAGAGGATCAAAAGACTTGTTTCAAAGGATAAACAAGAGCTCAATAGAGATTGATTGTTGGAAGCTTTGTGGATCCTTTTAGATGATCAAAAGACTTGCTTTCAAAGGATAAACAAGAGCACAATAGAGATTGAATGTTGGAATCTTTGTGGATCCTTTTAGATGATCAAAAGACTTGCTTTCAAAGGATAAACAAGAGCACAATAGAGATTGATTGTTGGAAGCTTTGTGGATCCTTTTAGATGATCAAAAGACTTGCTTTCAAAGGATAAACAAGAGCTCAATAGAGATTGATTGTTGGAAGCTTTGTGGATCCTTTTAGATGATCAAAAGACTTGTTTTAAAGGATAAACAAGAGCTCAATAGAGATTGATTGTTGGAAGCTTTGTGGATCCTTTTAGAGGATCAAAAGACTTGTTTACAAAGGATAAACAAGAGCTCAATAGAGATTGATTGTTGGAAGCTTTGTGGATCCTTTTAGATGATCAAAAGACTTGCTTTCAAAGGATAAACAAGAGCACAATAGAGATTGATTGTTGGAATCTTTGTGGATCCTTTAGATGATCAAAAGACTTGCTTTCAAAGGATAAACAAGAGCACAATAGAGATTGAATGTTGGAATCTTTGTGGATCCTTATAGATGATCAAAAGACTTGCTTTCAAAGGATAAACAAGAGCGCAATAGAGATTGATTGTGGAAGCTTTGTGATCCTTTTAGATGATCAAAAGACTTGTTTTAAAGGATAAACAAGTCCTCAATAGAGATTTATTGTTGGAAGCTTTGTGGATCCTTTTAGAGGATCAAAAGTCTTTATTACAAATGATAAACAAGAGCTCAATATAGATTGATTGTTGGATGCTTTGTGGATCCTTTTAGAGGATCAAAAGACTTGTTTTAAAGGATAAACAAGAGCTCAATAGAGATTGATTGTTGGAAGCTTTGAGGATCCTTTTAGAGGTTCAAAAGACTTGTTTACAAAGGATAAACAAGTGCTCAATAGTGGTTGATTATTGGAAGCTTTGTGGATTCTTTTAGATGATCAAAAGACTTGCTTTCAAAGGATAAACAAGAGCACAATAGAGATTGAATGTTGGAATCTTTGTGGATCCTTATAGATGATCAAAAGACTTGCTTTCAAAGGATAAACAAGAGCGCAATAGAGATTGATTGTGGGAAGCTTTGTGATCCTTTTAGATGATCAAAAGACTTGTTTTTAAAGGATAAACAAGTCCTCAATAGAGATTTATTGTTGGAAGCTTTGTGGATCCTTTTAGAGGATCAAAAGTCTTTATTACAAATGATAAACAAGAGCTCAATATAGATTGATTGTTGGATGCTTTGTGGATCCTTTTAGAGGATCAAAAGACTTGTTTTAAAGGATAAACAAGAGCTCAATAGAGATTGATTGTTGGAAGCTTTGAGGATCCTTTTAGAGGTTCAAAAGACTTGTTTACAAAGGATAAACAAGTGCTCAATAGTGGTTGATTATTGGAAGCTTTGTGGATTCTTTTAGATGATCAAAAGACTTGCTTTCAAAGGATAAACAAGAGCACAATAGAGATTGAATGTTGGAATCTTTGTGGATCCTTATAGATGATCAAAAGACTTGCTTTCAAAGGATAAACAAGAGCACAATAGAGATTGAATATTGGAATCTTTGTGGATCCTTATAGATGATCAAAAGACTTGCTTTCAAAGGATAAACAAGAGCGCAATAGAGATTGATTGTGGGAAGCTTTGACGATCCTTTTAGATGATCAAAAGACTTGTTTTTAAAGGATAAACAAGTCCTCAATAGAGATTTATTGTTGGAAGCTTTGTGGATCCTTTTAGAGGATCAAAAGTCTTTATTACAAATGATAAACAAGAGCTCAATATAGATTGATTGTTGGATGCTTTGTGGATCCTTTTAGAGGATCAAAAGACTTGTTTTAAAGGATAAACAAGAGCTCAATAGAGATTGATTGTTGGAAGCTTTGAGGATCCTTTTAGAGGTTCAAAAGACTTGTTTACAAAGGATAAACAAGTGCTCAATAGTGGTTGATTATTGGAAGCTTTGTGGATTCTTTTAGATGATCAAAAGACTTGCTTTCAAAGGATAAACAAGAGCACAATAGAGATTGAATGTTGGAATCTTTGTGGATCCTTATAGATGATCAAAAGACTTGCTTTCAAAGGATAAACAAGAGCACAATAGAGATTGAATATTGGAATCTTTGTGGATCCTTATAGATGATCAAAAGACTTGCTTTCAAAGGATAAACAAGAGCAATAGAGATTGATTGTGGGAAGCTTTGACGATCCTTTTAGATGATCAAAAGACTTGTTTTTAAAGGATAAACAAGTCCTCAATAGAGATTTATTGTTGGAAGCTTTGTGGATCCTTTTAGAGGATCAAAAGTCTTTATTACAAATGATAAACAAGAGCTCAATATAGATTGATTGTTGGATGCTTTGTGGATCCTTTTAGAGGATCAAAAGACTTGTTTTTAAAGGATAAACAAGAGCTCAATAGAGATTGATTGTTGGAAGCTTTGAGGATCCTTTTAGAGGTTCAAAAGACTTGTTTACAAAGGATAAACAAGTGCTCAATAGTGGTTGATTATTGGAAGCTTTGTGGATTCTTTTAGATGATCAAAAGACTTGCTTTCAAAGGATAAACAAGAGCACAATAGAGATTGAATGTTGGAATCTTTGTGGATCCTTATAGATGATCAAAAGACTTGCTTTCAAAGGATAAACAAGAGCACAATAGAGATTGAATATTGGAATCTTTGTGGATCCTTATAGATGATCAAAAGACTTGCTTTCAAAGGATAAACAAGAGCGCAATAGAGATTGATTGTGGGAAGCTTTGTGATCCTTTTAGATGATCAAAAGACTTGTTTTTAAAGGATAAACAAGTCCTCAATAGAGATTTATTGTTGGAAGCTTTGTGGATCCTTTTAGAGGATCAAAAGTCTTTATTACAAATGATAAACAAGAGCTCAATATAGATTGATTGTTGGATGCTTTGTGGATCCTTTTAGAGGATCAAAAGACTTGTTTTTAAAGGATAAACAAGAGCTCAATAGAGATTGATTGTTGGAAGCTTTGAGGATCCTTTTAGAGGTTCAAAAGACTTGTTTACAAAGGATAAACAAGTGCTCAATAGTGGTTGATTATTGGAAGCTTTGTGGATTCTTTTAGATGATCAAAAGACTTGCTTTCAAAGGATAAACAAGAGCACAATAGAGATTGAATGTTGGAATCTTTGTGGATCCTTATAGATGATCAAAAGACTTGCTTTCAAAGGATAAACAAGAGCGCAATAGAGATTGATTGTGGGAAGCTTTGTGATCCTTTTAGATGATCAAAAGACTTGTTTTTAAAGGATAAACAAGTCCTCAATAGAGATTTATTGTTGGAAGCTTTGTGGATCCTTTTAGAGGATCAAAAGTCTTTATTACAAATGATAAACAAGAGCTCAATATAGATTGATTGTTGGATGCTTTGTGGATCCTTTTAGAGGATCAAAAGACTTGTTTTTAAAGGATAAACAAGAGCTCAATAGAGATTGATTGTTGGAAGCTTTGAGGATCCTTTTAGAGGTTCAAAAGACTTGTTTACAAAGGATAAACAAGTGCTCAATAGTGGTTGATTATTGGAAGCTTTGTGGATTCTTTTAGATGATCAAAAGACTTGCTTTCAAAGGATAAACAAGAGCACAATAGAGATTGAATGTTGGAATCTTTGTGGATCCTTATAGATGATCAAAAGACTTGCTTTCAAAGGATAAACAAGAGCACAATAGAGATTGAATATTGGAATCTTTGTGGATCCTTATAGATGATCAAAAGACTTGCTTTCAAAGGATAAACAAGAGCGCAATAGAGATTGATTGTGGGAAGCTTTGACGATCCTTTTAGATGATCAAAAGACTTGTTTTTAAAGGATAAACAAGTCCTCAATAGAGATTTATTGTTGGAAGCTTTGTGGATCCTTTTAGAGGATCAAAAGTCTTTATTACAAATGATAAACAAGAGCTCAATATAGATTGATTGTTGGATGCTTTGTGGATCCTTTTAGAGGATCAAAAGACTTGTTTTTAAAGGATAAACAAGAGCTCAATAGAGATTGATTGTTGGAAGCTTTGAGGATCCTTTTAGAGGTTCAAAAGACTTGTTTACAAAGGATAAACAAGTGCTCAATAGTGGTTGATTATTGGAAGCTTTGTGGATTCTTTTAGATGATCAAAAGACTTGCTTTCAAAGGATAAACAAGAGCACAATAGAGATTGAATGTTGGAATCTTTGTGGATCCTTATAGATGATCAAAAGACTTGCTTTCAAAGGATAAACAAGAGCACAATAGAGATTGAATATTGGAATCTTTGTGGATCCTTATAGATGATCAAAAGACTTGCTTTCAAAGGATAAACAAGAGCGCAATAGAGATTGATTGTGGGAAGCTTTGACGATCCTTTTAGATGATCAAAAGACTTGTTTTTAAAGGATAAACAAGTCCTCAATAGAGATTTATTGTTGGAAGCTTTGTGGATCCTTTTAGAGGATCAAAAGTCTTTATTACAAATGATAAACAAGAGCTCAATATAGATTGATTGTTGGATGCTTTGTGGATCCTTTTAGAGGATCAAAAGACTTGTTTTAAAGGATAAACAAGAGCTCAATAGAGATTGATTGTTGGAAGCTTTGAGGATCCTTTTAGAGGTTCAAAAGACTTGTTTACAAAGGATAAACAAGTGCTCAATAGTGGTTGATTATTGGAAGCTTTGTGGATTCTTTTAGATGATCAAAAGACTTGCTTTCAAAGGATAAACAAGAGCACAATAGAGATTGAATGTTGGAATCTTTGTGGATCCTTATAGATGATCAAAAGACTTGCTTTCAAAGGATAAACAAGAGCACAATAGAGATTGAATATTGGAATCTTTGTGGATCCTTATAGATGATCAAAAGACTTGCTTTCAAAGGATAAACAAGAGCGCAATAGAGATTGATTGTGGGAAGCTTTGACGATCCTTTTAGATGATCAAAAGACTTGTTTTTAAAGGATAAACAAGTCCTCAATAGAGATTTATTGTTGGAAGCTTTGTGGATCCTTTTAGAGGATCAAAAGTCTTTATTACAAATGATAAACAAGAGCTCAATATAGATTGATTGTTGGATGCTTTGTGGATCCTTTTAGAGGATCAAAAGACTTGTTTTTAAAGGATAAACAAGAGCTCAATAGAGATTGATTGTTGGAAGCTTTGAGGATCCTTTTAGAGGTTCAAAAGACTTGTTTACAAAGGATAAACAAGTGCTCAATAGTGGTTGATTATTGGAAGCTTTGTGGATTCTTTTAGATGATCAAAAGACTTGCTTTCAAAGGATAAACAAGAGCACAATAGAGATTGAATGTTGGAATCTTTGTGGATCCTTATAGATGATCAAAAGACTTGCTTTCAAAGGATAAACAAGAGCACAATAGAGATTGAATATTGGAATCTTTGTGGATCCTTATAGATGATCAAAAGACTTGCTTTCAAAGGATAAACAAGAGCGCAATAGAGATTGATTGTGGGAAGCTTTGACGATCCTTTTAGATGATCAAAAGACTTGTTTTTAAAGGATAAACAAGTCCTCAATAGAGATTTATTGTTGGAAGCTTTGTGGATCCTTTTAGAGGATCAAAAGTCTTTATTACAAATGATAAACAAGAGCTCAATATAGATTGATTGTTGGATGCTTTGTGGATCCTTTTAGAGGATCAAAAGACTTGTTTTTAAAGGATAAACAAGAGCTCAATAGAGATTGATTGTTGGAAGCTTTGAGGATCCTTTTAGAGGTTCAAAAGACTTGTTTACAAAGGATAAACAAGTGCTCAATAGTGGTTGATTATTGGAAGCTTTGTGGATTCTTTTAGATGATCAAAAGACTTGCTTTCAAAGGATAAACAAGAGCACAATAGAGATTGAATGTTGGAATCTTTGTGGATCCTTATAGATGATCAAAAGACTTGCTTTCAAAGGATAAACAAGAGCGCAATAGAGATTGATTGTGGGAAGCTTTGACGATCCTTTTAGATGATCAAAAGACTTGTTTTTAAAGGATAAACAAGTCCTCAATAGAGATTTATTGTTGGAAGCTTTGTGGATCCTTTTAGAGGATCAAAAGTCTTTATTACAAATGATAAACAAGAGCTCAATATAGATTGATTGTTGGATGCTTTGTGGATCCTTTTAGAGGATCAAAAGACTTGTTTTAAAGGATAAACAAGAGCTCAATAGAGATTGATTGTTGGAAGCTTTGAGGATCCTTTTAGAGGTTCAAAAGACTTGTTTACAAAGGATAAACAAGTGCTCAATAGTGGTTGATTATTGGAAGCTTTGTGGATTCTTTTAGATGATCAAAAGACTTGCTTTCAAAGGATAAACAAGAGCACAATAGAGATTGAATGTTGGAATCTTTGTGGATCCTTATAGATGATCAAAAGACTTGCTTTCAAAGGATAAACAAGAGCACAATAGAGATTGAATATTGGAATCTTTGTGGATCCTTATAGATGATCAAAAGACTTGCTTTCAAAGGATAAACAAGAGCGCAATAGAGATTGATTGTGGGAAGCTTTGACGATCCTTTTAGATGATCAAAAGACTTGTTTTTAAAGGATAAACAAGTCCTCAATAGAGATTTATTGTTGGAAGCTTTGTGGATCCTTTTAGAGGATCAAAAGTCTTTATTACAAATGATAAACAAGAGCTCAATATAGATTGATTGTTGGATGCTTTGTGGATCCTTTTAGAGGATCAAAAGACTTGTTTTTAAAGGATAAACAAGAGCTCAATAGAGATTGATTGTTGGAAGCTTTGAGGATCCTTTTAGAGGTTCAAAAGACTTGTTTACAAAGGATAAACAAGTGCTCAATAGTGGTTGATTATTGGAAGCTTTGTGGATTCTTTTAGATGATCAAAAGACTTGCTTTCAAAGGATAAACAAGAGCACAATAGAGATTGAATGTTGGAATCTTTGTGGATCCTTATAGATGATCAAAAGACTTGCTTTCAAAGGATAAACAAGAGCACAATAGAGATTGAATATTGGAATCTTTGTGGATCCTTATAGATGATCAAAAGACTTGCTTTCAAAGGATAAACAAGAGCGCAATAGAGATTGATTGTGGGAAGCTTTGACGATCCTTTTAGATGATCAAAAGACTTGTTTTTAAAGGATAAACAAGTCCTCAATAGAGATTTATTGTTGGAAGCTTTGTGGATCCTTTTAGAGGATCAAAAGTCTTTATTACAAATGATAAACAAGAGCTCAATATAGATTGATTGTTGGATGCTTTGTGGATCCTTTTAGAGGATCAAAAGACTTGTTTTAAAAGGATAAACAAGAGCTCAATAGAGATTGATTGTTGGAAGCTTTGAGGATCCTTTTAGAGGTTCAAAAGACTTGTTTACAAAGGATAAACAAGTGCTCAATAGTGGTTGATTATTGGAAGCTTTGTGGATTCTTTTAGATGATCAAAAGACTTGCTTTCAAAGGATAAACAAGAGCACAATAGAGATTGAATGTTGGAATCTTTGTGGATCCTTATAGATGATCAAAAGACTTGCTTTCAAAGGATAAACAAGAGCACAATAGAGATTGAATATTGGAATCTTTGTGGATCCTTATAGATGATCAAAAGACTTGCTTTCAAAGGATAAACAAGAGCGCAATAGAGATTGATTGTGGGAAGCTTTGTGATCCTTTTAGATGATCAAAAGACTTGTTTTTAAAGGATAAACAAGTCCTCAATAGAGATTTATTGTTGGAAGCTTTGTGGATCCTTTTAGAGGATCAAAAGTCTTTATTACAAATGATAAACAAGAGCTCAATATAGATTGATTGTTGGATGCTTTGTGGATCCTTTTAGAGGATCAAAAGACTTGTTTTAAAGGATAAACAAGAGCTCAATAGAGATTGATTGTTGGAAGCTTTGAGGATCCTTTTAGAGGTTCAAAAGACTTGTTTACAAAGGATAAACAAGTGCTCAATAGTGGTTGATTATTGGAAGCTTTGTGGATTCTTTTAGATGATCAAAAGACTTGCTTTCAAAGGATAAACAAGAGCACAATAGAGATTGAATGTTGGAATCTTTGTGGATCCTTATAGATGATCAAAAGACTTGCTTTCAAAGGATAAACAAGAGCGCAATAGAGATTGATTGTGGGAAGCTTTGTGATCCTTTTAGATGATCAAAAGACTTGTTTTTAAAGGATAAACAAGTCCTCAATAGAGATTTATTGTTGGAAGCTTTGTGGATCCTTTTAGAGGATCAAAAGTCTTTATTACAAATGATAAACAAGAGCTCAATATAGATTGATTGTTGGATGCTTTGTGGATCCTTTTAGAGGATCAAAAGACTTGTTTTTAAAGGATAAACAAGAGCTCAATAGAGATTGATTGTTGGAAGCTTTGAGGATCCTTTTAGAGGTTCAAAAGACTTGTTTACAAAGGATAAACAAGTGCTCAATAGTGGTTGATTATTGGAAGCTTTGTGGATTCTTTTAGATGATCAAAAGACTTGCTTTCAAAGGATAAACAAGAGCACAATAGAGATTGAATGTTGGAATCTTTGTGGATCCTTATAGATGATCAAAAGACTTGCTTTCAAAGGATAAACAAGAGCACAATAGAGATTGAATATTGGAATCTTTGTGGATCCTTATAGATGATCAAAAGACTTGCTTTCAAAGGATAAACAAGAGCAATAGAGATTGATTGTGGGAAGCTTTGACGATCCTTTTAGATGATCAAAAGACTTGTTTTAAAGGATAAACAAGTCCTCAATAGAGATTTATTGTTGGAAGCTTTGTGGATCCTTTTAGAGGATCAAAAGTCTTTATTACAAATGATAAACAAGAGCTCAATATAGATTGATTGTTGGATGCTTTGTGGATCCTTTTAGAGGATCAAAAGACTTGTTTTTAAAGGATAAACAAGAGCTCAATAGAGATTGATTGTTGGAAGCTTTGAGGATCCTTTTAGAGGTTCAAAAGACTTGTTTACAAAGGATAAACAAGTGCTCAATAGTGGTTGATTATTGGAAGCTTTGTGGATTCTTTTAGATGATCAAAAGACTTGCTTTCAAAGGATAAACAAGAGCACAATAGAGATTGAATGTTGGAATCTTTGTGGATCCTTATAGATGATCAAAAGACTTGCTTTCAAAGGATAAACAAGAGCGCAATAGAGATTGATTGTGGAAGCTTTGTGATCCTTTTAGATGATCAAAAGACTTGTTTTAAAGGATAAACAAGTCCTCAATAGAGATTTATTGTTGGAAGCTTTGTGGATCCTTTTAGAGGATCAAAAGTCTTTATTACAAATGATAAACAAGAGCTCAATATAGATTGATTGTTGGATGCTTTGTGGATCCTTTTAGAGGATCAAAAGACTTGTTTTAAAGGATAAACAAGAGCTCAATAGAGATTGATTGTTGGAAGCTTTGAGGATCCTTTTAGAGGTTCAAAAGACTTGTTTACAAAGGATAAACAAGTGCTCAATAGAGATTGATTATTGGAAGCTTTGTGGATTCTTTTAGATGATCAAAAGACTTGCTTTCAAAGGATAAACAAGAGCACAATAGAGATTGAATGTTGGAATCTTTGTGGATCCTTATAGATGATCAAAAGACTTGCTTTCAAAGGATAAACAAGAGCGCAATAGAGATTGATTGTGGGAAGCTTTGACGATCCTTTTAGATGATCAAAAGACTTGTTTTTAAAGGATAAACAAGTCCTCAATAGAGATTTATTGTTGGAAGCTTTGTGGATCCTTTTAGAGGATCAAAAGTCTTTATTACAAATGATAAACAAGAGCTCAATATAGATTGATTGTTGGATGCTTTGTGGATCCTTTTAGAGGATCAAAAGACTTGTTTTTAAAGGATAAACAAGAGCTCAATAGAGATTGATTGTTGGAAGCTTTGAGGATCCTTTTAGAGGTTCAAAAGACTTGTTTACAAAGGATAAACAAGTGCTCAATAGTGGTTGATTATTGGAAGCTTTGTGGATTCTTTTAGATGATCAAAAGACTTGCTTTCAAAGGATAAACAAGAGCACAATAGAGATTGAATGTTGGAATCTTTGTGGATCCTTATAGATGATCAAAAGACTTGCTTTCAAAGGATAAACAAGAGCACAATAGAGATTGAATATTGGAATCTTTGTGGATCCTTATAGATGATCAAAAGACTTGCTTTCAAAGGATAAACAAGAGCGCAATAGAGATTGATTGTGGAAGCTTTGACGATCCTTTTAGATGATCAAAAGACTTGTTTTTAAAGGATAAACAAGTCCTCAATAGAGATTTATTGTTGGAAGCTTTGTGGATCCTTTTAGAGGATCAAAAGTCTTTATTACAAATGATAAACAAGAGCTCAATATAGATTGATTGTTGGATGCTTTGTGGATCCTTTTAGAGGATCAAAAGACTTGTTTTAAAGGATAAACAAGAGCTCAATAGAGATTGATTGTTGGAAGCTTTGAGGATCCTTTTAGAGGTTCAAAAGACTTGTTTACAAAGGATAAACAAGTGCTCAATAGTGGTTGATTATTGGAAGCTTTGTGGATTCTTTTAGATGATCAAAAGACTTGCTTTCAAAGGATAAACAAGAGCACAATAGAGATTGAATGTTGGAATCTTTGTGGATCCTTATAGATGATCAAAAGACTTGCTTTCAAAGGATAAACAAGAGCGCAATAGAGATTGATTGTGGGAAGCTTTGGATCCTTTTAGATGATCAAAAGACTTGTTTTTAAAGGATAAACAAGTCCTCAATAGAGATTTATTGTTGGAAGCTTTGTGGATCCTTTTAGAGGATCAAAAGTCTTTATTACAAATGATAAACAAGAGCTCAATATAGATTGATTGTTGGATGCTTTGTGGATCCTTTTAGAGGATCAAAAGACTTGTTTTAAAGGATAAACAAGAGCTCAATAGAGATTGATTGTTGGAAGCTTTGAGGATCCTTTTAGAGGTTCAAAAGACTTGTTTACAAAGGATAAACAAGTGCTCAATAGTGGTTGATTATTGGAAGCTTTGTGGATTCTTTTAGATGATCAAAAGACTTGCTTTCAAAGGATAAACAAGAGCACAATAGAGATTGAATGTTGGAATCTTTGTGGATCCTTATAGATGATCAAAAGACTTGCTTTCAAAGGATAAACAAGAGCACAATAGAGATTGAATATTGGAATCTTTGTGGATCCTTATAGATGATCAAAAGACTTGCTTTCAAAGGATAAACAAGAGCTCAATAGAGATTGATTGTGGAAGCTTTGTGATCCTTTTAGATGATCAAAAGACTTGTTTTTAAAGGATAAACAAGTCCTCAATAGAGATTTATTGTTGGAAGCTTTGTGGATCCTTTTAGAGGATCAAAAGTCTTTATTACAAATGATAAACAAGAGCTCAATATAGATTGATTGTTGGATGCTTTGTGGATCCTTTTAGAGGATCAAAAGACTTGTTTTAAAGGATAAACAAGAGCTCAATAGAGATTGATTGTTGGAAGCTTTGAGGATCCTTTTAGAGGTTCAAAAGACTTGTTTACAAAGGATAAACAAGTGCTCAATAGTGGTTGATTATTGGAAGCTTTGTGGATTCTTTTAGATGATCAAAAGACTTGCTTTCAAAGGATAAACAAGAGCACAATAGAGATTGAATGTTGGAATCTTTGTGGATCCTTATAGATGATCAAAAGACTTGCTTTCAAAGGATAAACAAGAGCGCAATAGAGATTGATTGTGGGAAGCTTTGACGATCCTTTTAGATGATCAAAAGACTTGTTTTAAAGGATAAACAAGTCCTCAATAGAGATTTATTGTTGGAAGCTTTGTGGATCCTTTTAGAGGATCAAAAGTCTTTATTACAAATGATAAACAAGAGCTCAATATAGATTGATTGTTGGATGCTTTGTGGATCCTTTTAGAGGATCAAAAGACTTGTTTTAAAGGATAAACAAGAGCTCAATAGAGATTGATTGTTGGAAGCTTTGAGGATCCTTTTAGAGGTTCAAAAGACTTGTTTACAAAGGATAAACAAGTGCTCAATAGTGGTTGATTATTGGAAGCTTTGTGGATTTTTTAGATGATCAAAAGACTTGCTTTCAAAGGATAAACAAGAGCACAATAGAGATTGAATGTTGGAATCTTTGTGGATCCTTATAGATGATCAAAAGACTTGCTTTCAAAGGATAAACAAGAGCACAATAGAGATTGAATATTGGAATCTTTGTGGATCCTTATAGATGATCAAAAGACTTGCTTTCAAAGGATAAACAAGGGCAATAGAGATTGATTGTGGGAAGCTTTGACGATCCTTTTAGATGATCAAAAGACTTGTTTTTAAAGGATAAACAAGTCCTCAATAGAGATTTATTGTTGGAAGCTTTGTGGATCCTTTTAGAGGATCAAAAGTCTTTATTACAAATGATAAACAAGAGCTCAATATAGATTGATTGTTGGATGCTTTGTGGATCCTTTTAGAGGATCAAAAGACTTGTTTTTAAAGGATAAACAAGAGCTCAATAGAGATTGATTGTTGGAAGCTTTGAGGATCCTTTTAGAGGTTCAAAAGACTTGTTTACAAAGGATAAACAAGTGCTCAATAGTGGTTGATTATTGGAAGCTTTGTGGATTCTTTTAGATGATCAAAAGACTTGCTTTCAAAGGATAAACAAGAGCACAATAGAGATTGAATGTTGGAATCTTTGTGGATCCTTATAGATGATCAAAAGACTTGCTTTCAAAGGATAAACAAGAGCACAATAGAGATTGAATATTGGAATCTTTGTGGATCCTTATAGATGATCAAAAGACTTGCTTTCAAAGGATAAACAAGAGCGCAATAGAGATTGATTGTGGAAGCTTTGGATCCTTTTAGATGATCAAAAGACTTGTTTTTAAAGGATAAACAAGTCCTCAATAGAGATTTATTGTTGGAAGCTTTGTGGATCCTTTTAGAGGATCAAAAGTCTTTATTACAAATGATAAACAAGAGCTCAATATAGATTGATTGTTGGATGCTTTGTGGATCCTTTTAGAGGATCAAAAGACTTGTTTTTAAAGGATAAACAAGAGCTCAATAGAGATTGATTGTTGGAAGCTTTGAGGATCCTTTTAGAGGTTCAAAAGACTTGTTTACAAAGGATAAACAAGTGCTCAATAGTGGTTGATTATTGGAAGCTTTGTGGATTCTTTTAGATGATCAAAAGACTTGCTTTCAAAGGATAAACAAGAGCACAATAGAGATTGAATGTTGGAATCTTTGTGGATCCTTATAGATGATCAAAAGACTTGCTTTCAAAGGATAAACAAGAGCACAATAGAGATTGAATATTGGAATCTTTGTGGATCCTTATAGATGATCAAAAGACTTGCTTTCAAAGGATAAACAAGAGCGCAATAGAGATTGATTGTGGGAAGCTTTGACGATCCTTTTAGATGATCAAAAGACTTGTTTTTAAAGGATAAACAAGTCCTCAATAGAGATTTATTGTTGGAAGCTTTGTGGATCCTTTTAGAGGATCAAAAGTCTTTATTACAAATGATAAACAAGAGCTCAATATAGATTGATTGTTGGATGCTTTGTGGATCCTTTTAGAGGATCAAAAGACTTGTTTTTAAAGGATAAACAAGAGCTCAATAGAGATTGATTGTTGGAAGCTTTGAGGATCCTTTTAGAGGTTCAAAAGACTTGTTTACAAAGGATAAACAAGTGCTCAATAGTGGTTGATTATTGGAAGCTTTGTGGATTCTTTTAGATGATCAAAAGACTTGCTTTCAAAGGATAAACAAGAGCACAATAGAGATTGAATGTTGGAATCTTTGTGGATCCTTATAGATGATCAAAAGACTTGCTTTCAAAGGATAAACAAGAGCGCAATAGAGATTGATTGTGGGAAGCTTTGTGATCCTTTTAGATGATCAAAAGACTTGTTTTTAAAGGATAAACAAGTCCTCAATAGAGATTTATTGTTGGAAGCTTTGTGGATCCTTTTAGAGGATCAAAAGTCTTTATTACAAATGATAAACAAGAGCTCAATATAGATTGATTGTTGGATGCTTTGTGGATCCTTTTAGAGGATCAAAAGACTTGTTTTAAAGGATAAACAAGAGCTCAATAGAGATTGATTGTTGGAAGCTTTGAGGATCCTTTTAGAGGTTCAAAAGACTTGTTTACAAAGGATAAACAAGTGCTCAATAGTGGTTGATTATTGGAAGCTTTGTGGATTCTTTTAGATGATCAAAAGACTTGCTTTCAAAGGATAAACAAGAGCACAATAGAGATTGAATGTTGGAATCTTTGTGGATCCTTATAGATGATCAAAAGACTTGCTTTCAAAGGATAAACAAGAGCACAATAGAGATTGAATATTGGAATCTTTGTGGATCCTTATAGATGATCAAAAGACTTGCTTTCAAAGGATAAACAAGAGCGCAATAGAGATTGATTGTGGGAAGCTTTGACGATCCTTTTAGATGATCAAAAGACTTGTTTTTAAAGGATAAACAAGTCCTCAATAGAGATTTATTGTTGGAAGCTTTGTGGATCCTTTTAGAGGATCAAAAGTCTTTATTACAAATGATAAACAAGAGCTCAATATAGATTGATTGTTGGATGCTTTGTGGATCCTTTTAGAGGATCAAAAGACTTGTTTTTAAAGGATAAACAAGAGCTCAATAGAGATTGATTGTTGGAAGCTTTGAGGATCCTTTTAGAGGTTCAAAAGACTTGTTTACAAAGGATAAACAAGTGCTCAATAGTGGTTGATTATTGGAAGCTTTGTGGATTCTTTTAGATGATCAAAAGACTTGCTTTCAAAGGATAAACAAGAGCACAATAGAGATTGAATGTTGGAATCTTTGTGGATCCTTATAGATGATCAAAAGACTTGCTTTCAAAGGATAAACAAGAGCACAATAGAGATTGAATATTGGAATCTTTGTGGATCCTTATAGATGATCAAAAGACTTGCTTTCAAAAGATAAACAAGAGCTCAATAGAGATTGATTGTGGGAAGCTTTGTGGATCCTTTTAGATGATCAAAAGACTTGTTTTAAAGGATAAACAAGTCCTCAATAGAGATTGATTGTTGGAAGCTTTGTGGATCCTTTTAGAGGATCAAAAGACTTTTTTTTGGATAAACAAGAGCTCAATAGATTTTGTTAATTAAATTAGTACAAGCTTTTAGACATGACAACCTCAACTGGAAAAGCTTTGGGGATCCTTACAAGTTGTAAGGTCACAATAAAGGAGGATCCTACAAAGCAAACAAAGAGCTTATACAAAAATCTAGCCATAGAAGTAGGAATCCTCCGAATAGATATGGCTTTATCAAGGATAAAGGCTCCGACAATGAAGGAAGATTGAACCTTTATAGATGAGAAATTAGCTTTGCAATAAACATTTGCCAAAGAATTTGTGTTCCCCTTTTAGAGGATCAAAAGTCTTTATTACAAATGATAAACAAGAGCTCAATATAGATTGATTGTTGGATGCTTTGTGGATCCTTTTAGAGGATCAAAAGACTTGTTTTTAAAGGATAAACAAGAGCTCAATAGAGATTGATTGTTGGAAGCTTTGAGGATCCTTTTAGAGGTTCAAAAGACTTGTTTACAAAGGATAAACAAGTGCTCAATAGTGGTTGATTATTGGAAGCTTTGTGGATTCTTTTAGATGATCAAAAGACTTGCTTTCAAAGGATAAACAAGTGCACAATAGAGATTGAATGTTGGAATCTTTGTGGATCCTTATAGATGATCAAAAGACTTGCTTTCAAAGGATAAACAAGAGCACAATAGAGATTGAATATTGGAATCTTTGTGGATCCTTATAGATGATCAAAAGACTTGCTTTCAAAGGATAAACAAGGCGCAATAGAGATTGATTGTGGGAAGCTTTGACGATCCTTTTAGATGATCAAAAGACTTGTTTTTAAAGGATAAACAAGTCCTCAATAGAGATTTATTGTTGGAAGCTTTGTGGATCCTTTTAGAGGATCAAAAGTCTTTATTACAAATGATAAACAAGAGCTCAATATAGATTGATTGTTGGATGCTTTGTGGATCCTTTTAGAGGATCAAAAGACTTGTTTTTAAAGGATAAACAAGAGCTCAATAGAGATTGATTGTTGGAAGCTTTGAGGATCCTTTTAGAGGTTCAAAAGACTTGTTTACAAAGGATAAACAAGTGCTCAATAGTGGTTGATTATTGGAAGCTTTGTGGATTCTTTTAGATGATCAAAAGACTTGCTTTCAAAGGATAAACAAGAGCACAATAGAGATTGAATGTTGGAATCTTTGTGGATCCTTATAGATGATCAAAAGACTTGCTTTCAAAGGATAAACAAGAGAACAATAGAGATTGAATATTGGAATCTTTGTGGATCCTTATAGATGATCAAAAGACTTGCTTTCAAAGGATAAACAAGAGCGCAATAGAGATTGATTGTGGGAAGCTTTGTGATCCTTTTAGATGATCAAAAGACTTGTTTTTAAAGGATAAACAAGTCCTCAATAGAGATTTATTGTTGGAAGCTTTGTGGATCCTTTTAGAGGATCAAAAGTCTTTTTTACAAAGGATAAACAAGAGCTCAATAGATTTTATTAATTAAATGAAAAATAGTACAAGCAAGGTTGGGGACATGACAACCTCAACCAAGGAAAAGAAAGCTTTGGGGATCCTTACAAGTTGTAAGGTCCTCAATAAGGAGGGGATCCTACAAAGAAACAAAGAAGCTTATACAAAAATCTAGCCATAGAAATTGTAGATCCTCGAATAGATAAGCTTTCAAGGATAAAGGCTCAATAGAGATTGAAGGAAGATTTGAACCTTTATAGATGAGAAAAGCTTTGCAAAGGATAAACAAGTGCCAAAGAGATTTCTTTGTTCCCCTTTTAGAGATCAAAAGTCTTTATTACAAATGATAAACAAGAGCTCAATATAGATTGATTGTTGGATGCTTTGTGGATCCTTTTAGAGGATCAAAAGACTTGTTTTAAAGGATAAACAAGAGCTCAATAGAGATTGATTGTTGGAAGCTTTGAGGATCCTTTTAGAGGTTCAAAAGACTTGTTTACAAAGGATAAACAAGTGCTCAATAGTGGTTGATTATTGGAAGCTTTGTGGATTCTTTTAGATGATCAAAAGACTTGCTTTCAAAGGATAAACAAGTGCACAATAGAGATTGAATGTTGGAATCTTTGTGGATCCTTATAGATGATCAAAAGACTTGCTTTCAAAGGATAAACAAGAGCACAATAGAGATTGAATATTGGAATCTTTGTGGATCCTTATAGATGATCAAAAGACTTGCTTTCAAAGGATAAACAAGAGCGCAATAGAGATTGATTGTGGGAAGCTTTGTGATCCTTTTAGATGATCAAAAGACTTGTTTTTAAAGGATAAACAAGTCCTCAATAGAGATTTATTGTTGGAAGCTTTGTGGATCCTTTTAGATGATCAAAAGTCTTTATTACAAATGATAAACAAGAGCTCAATATAGATTGATTGTTGGATGCTTTGTGGATCCTTTTAGAGGATCAAAAGACTTGTTTTTAAAGGATAAACAAGAGCTCAATAGAGATTGATTGTTGGAAGCTTTGAGGATCCTTTTAGAGGTTCAAAAGACTTGTTTACAAAGGATAAACAAGTGCTCAATAGTGGTTGATTATTGGAAGCTTTGTGGATTCTTTTAGATGATCAAAAGACTTGCTTTCAAAGGATAAACAAGTGCACAATAGAGATTGAATGTTGGAATCTTTGTGGATCCTTATAGATGATCAAAAGACTTGCTTTCAAAGGATAAACAAGAGAACAATAGAGATTGAATATTGGAATCTTTGTGGATCCTTATAGATGATCAAAAGACTTGCTTTCAAAGGATAAACAAGAGCGCAATAGAGATTGATTGTGGGAAGCTTTGACGATCCTTTTAGATGATCAAAAGACTTGTTTTTAAAGGATAAACAAGTCCTCAATAGAGATTTATTGTTGGAAGCTTTGTGGATCCTTTTAGAGGATCAAAAGTCTTTATTACAAATGATAAACAAGAGCTCAATATAGATTGATTGTTGGATGCTTTGTGGATCCTTTTAGAGGATCAAAAGACTTGTTTTTAAAGGATAAACAAGAGCTCAATAGAGATTGATTGTTGGAAGCTTTGAGGATCCTTTTAGAGGTTCAAAAGACTTGTTTACAAAGGATAAACAAGTGCTCAATAGTGGTTGATTATTGGAAGCTTTGTGGATTCTTTTAGATGATCAAAAGACTTGCTTTCAAAGGATAAACAAGAGCACAATAGAGATTGAATGTTGGAATCTTTGTGGATCCTTATAGATGATCAAAAGACTTGCTTTCAAAGGATAAACAAGAGCACAATAGAGATTGAATATTGGAATCTTTGTGGATCCTTATAGATGATCAAAAGACTTGCTTTCAAAGGATAAACAAGGGCGCAATAGAGATTGATTGTGGGAAGATTTGACGATCCTTTTAGATGATCAAAAGACTTGTTTTTAAAGGATAAACAAGTCCTCAATATAGATTTATTGTTGGAAGCTTTGTGGATCCTTTTAGAGGATCAAAAGTCTTTATTACAAATGATAAACAAGAGCTCAATATAGATTGATTGTTGGATGCTTTGTGGATCCTTTTAGAGGATCAAAAGACTTGTTTTTAAAGGATAAACAAGAGCTCAATAGAGATTGATTGTTGGAAGCTTTGAGGATCCTTTTAGAGGTTCAAAAGACTTGTTTACAAAGGATAAACAAGTGCTCAATAGTGGTTGATTATTGGAAGCTTTGTGGATTCTTTTAGATGATCAAAAGACTTGCTTTCAAAGGATAAACAAGAGCACAATAGAGATTGAATGTTGGAATCTTTGTGGATCCTTATAGATGATCAAAAGACTTGCTTTCAAAGGATAAACAAGGCGCAATAGAGATTGATTGTGGGAAGCTTTGACGATCCTTTTAGATGATCAAAAGACTTGTTTTAAAGGATAAACAAGTCCTCAATAGAGATTTATTGTTGGAAGTTTTGTGGATCCTTTTAGAAGATCAAAAGTCTTTATTACAAATGATAAACAAGAGCTCAATATAGATTGATTGTTGGATGCTTTGTGGATCGTTTTAGAGGATCAAAAGACTTGTTTTTAAAGAATAAATAAGAGCTCAATAGAGATTGATTGTTGGAAGCTTTGAGGATCCTTTTAGAGGTTCAAAAGACTTGTTTACAAATGATAAACAAGTGCTCAATAGTGGTTGATTATTGGAAGCTTTGTGGATTCTTTTAGATGATCAAAAGACTTGCTTTCAAAGGATAAACAAGAGCACAATAGAGATTGAATGTTGAAATCTTTGTGGATCCTTATAGATGATCAAAAGACTTGCTTTTAAAGGATAAACAAGAGCACAATAGAGATTGAATATAGGAATCTTTGTGAATCCTTATAGATGATCAAAAGATTTGATTTCAAAGGATAAACAAGAGCGCAATAAAGATTGATTGTGAGAAGCTTTGACGATCCTTTTAGATGATCAAAAGACTTGTTTTTAAAGGATAAACAAGTCCTCAATAGATTTATTGTTGGAAGCTTTGTGGATCCTTTTAGAGGATCAAAAGTCTTTATTACAAATGATAATCAAGAGCTCAATATAGATTGATTGTTGGATGCTTTGTGTATCCTTTTAGAGGATCAAAAGACTTGTTTTTAAAGGATAAACAAGAGCTCAATAGAGATTGATTGTTGGAAGCTTTGAGGATCCTTTTAGAGGTTCAAAAGACTTGTTTACAAAGGATAAACAAGTGCTCAATAGTGGTTGATTATTGGAAGCTTTGTGGATTCTTTTAGATGATCAAAAGACTTGCTTTCAAAGGATAAACAAGTGCACAATAGAGATTGAATGTTGGAATCTTTGTGGATCCTTATAGATAATCAAAAGACTTGCTTTCAAAGGATAAACAAGAGAACAATAGAGATTGAATATTGGAATCTTTGTGGATCCTTATAGATGATCAAAAGACTTGCTTTCAAAGGATAAACAAGGGCAATAGAGATTGATTGTTGGAAGCTTTGACGATCCTTTTAGATGATCAAAAGACTTGTTTTTAAAGGATAAACAAGTCCTCAATAGAGATTTATTGTTGGAAGCTTTGTGGATCCTTTTAGAGATCAAAAGTCTTTATTACAAATGATAAACAAGAGCTCAATATAGATTGATTGTTGGATGCTTTGTGGATCCTTTTAGAGGATCAAAAGACTTGTTTTTAAAGGATAAACAAGAGCTCAATAGAGATTGATTGTTGGAAGCTTTGAGGATCCTTTTAGAGGTTCAAAAGACTTGTTTACAAAGGATAAACAAGTGCTCAATAGTGGTTGATTATTGGAAGCTTTGTGGATTCTTTTAGATGATCAAAAGACTTGCTTTCAAAGGATAAACAAGAGCACAATAGAGATTGAATGTTGGAATCTTTGTGGATCCTTATAGATGATCAAAAGACTTGCTTTCAAAGGATAAACAAGAGCACAATAGAGATTGAATATTGGAATCTTTGTGGATCCTTATAGATGATCAAAAGACTTGCTTTCAAAGGATAAACAAGAGCGCAATAGAGATTGATTGTGGGAAGCTTTGACGATCCTTTTAGATGATCAAAAGACTTGTTTTAAAGGATAAACAAGTCCTCAATAGAGATTTATTGTTGGAAGCTTTGTGGATCCTTTTAGAGGATCAAAAGTCTTTATTACAAATGATAAACAAGAGCTCAATATAGATTGATTGTTGGATGCTTTGTGGATCCTTTTAGAGGATCAAAAGACTTGTTTTTAAAGGATAAACAAGAGCTCAATAGAGATTGATTGTTGGAAGCTTTGAGGATCCTTTTAGAGGTTCAAAAGACTTGTTTACAAAGGATAAACAAGTGCTCAATAGTGGTTGATTATTGGAAGCTTTGTGGATTCTTTTAGATGATCAAAAGACTTGCTTTCAAAGGATAAACAAGAGCACAATAGAGATTGAATGTTGGAATCTTTGTGGATCCTTATAGATGATCAAAAGACTTGCTTTAAAGGATAAACAAGAGCTCAATAGAGATTGATTGTGGGAAGCTTTGTGGATCCTTTTAGATGATCAAAAGACTTGTTTTTAAAGGATAAACAAGCCTCAATAGAGATTGATTGTTGGAAGCTTTGTGGATCCTTTTAGAGGATCAAAAGTCTTTTTTACAAATGATAAACAAGAGCTCAATAGAGATTGATTGTTGGAAGCTTTGTGGATCCTTTTAGAGGATCAAAAGACTTGTTTACAAAGGATAAACAAGAGCTCAATAGAGATTGATTGTTGGAAGCTTTGTGGATCCTTTTAGAGGATCAAAAGACTTGTTTCAAAGGATAAACAAGTGCTCAATAGAGATTGATTATTGGAAGCTTTGTGGATCCTTTTAGATGATCAAAAGACTTGCTTTCAAAGGATAAACAAGAGCACAATAGAGATTGAATGTTGGAATCTTTGTGGATCCTTATAGATGATCAAAAGACTTGCTTTCAAAGGATAAACAAGAGCGCAATAGAGATTGATTGTTGGAAGCTTTGTGGATCCTTTTAGATGATCAAAAGACTTGCTTTCAAAGGATAAACAAGCCTCAATAGAGATTGATTGTTGGAAGCTTTGTGGATCCTTTTAGAGGATCAAAAGACTTTTTTACAAAGGATAAACAAGAGCTCAATATAGATTGATTGTTGGAAGCTTTGTGGATCCTTTTAGAGGATCAAAAGACTTGTTTTACAAAGGATAAACAAGAGCTCAATAGATTGATTGATTGTTGGAAGCTTTGAGGATCCTTTTAGAGGTTCAAAAGACTTGTTTACAAAGGATAAACAAGTGCTCAATAGTGGTTGATTATTGGAAGCTTTGTGGATTCTTTTAGATGATCAAAAGACTTGCTTTCAAAGGATAAACAAAGCACAATAGAGATTGAATGTTGGAATCTTTGTGGATCCTTATAGATGATCAAAAGACTTGCTTTCAAAGGATAAACAAGAGCACAATAGAGATTGAATGTTGGAATCTTTGTGGATCCTTATAGATGATCAAAAGACTTGCTTTCAAAGGATAAACAAGGCTCAATAGAGATTGATTGTTGGAAGCTTTGCGATCCTTTTAGATGATCAAAAGACTTGTTTTAAAGGATAAACAAGTCCTCAATAGAGATTTATTGTTGGAAGCTTTGTGGATCCTTTTAGAAGATCAAAAGTCTTTATTACAAATGATAAACAAAGCTCAATATAGATTGATTGTTGGATGCTTTGTGGATCCTTTTAGAGGATCAAAAGACTTGTTTTAAAGGATAAACAAGAGCTCAATAGAGATTGATTGTTGGAAGCTTTGAGGATCCTTTTAGAGGATCAAATTTTTTTTTTTTTTTTTTTTTTAAAAAGAGGTACTCTAGATTTTATTAAATAAAGAAAATAATTACAAACATGGTGGGGGACATTACAACCTCAATAGGGATAAGGAATCTAGGGAGGATACACGTTATGGAGGTTCAAAAGACTTGTTTACAAAGGATAAACAAGTGCTCAATAGAGGTTGATTATTGGAAGCTTTGTGGATTCTTTTAGATGATCAAAAGACTTGCTTTCAAAGGATAAACAAGAGCACAATAGAGATTGAATGTTGGAATCTTTGTGGATCCTTATAGATGATCAAAAGACTTGCTTTCAAAGGATAAACAAGAGCACAATAGAGATTGAATATTGGAATCTTTGTGGATCCTTATAGATGATCAAAAGACTTGCTTTCAAAGGATAAACAAGAGCGCAATAGAGATTGATTGTGGGAAGCTTTGTGATCCTTTTAGATGATCAAAAGACTTGTTTTTAAAGGATAAACAAGTCCTCAATAGAGATTTATTGTTGGAAGCTTTGTGGATCCTTTTAGAGATCAAAAGTCTTTATTACAAATGATAAACAAGAGCTCAATATAGATTGATTGTTGAATGCTTTGTGGATCCTTTTAGAGGATCAAAAGACTTGTTTTTAAAGGATAAACAAGAGCTCAATAGAGATTGATTGTTGGAAGCTTTGAGGATCCTTTTAGAGGTTCAAAAGACTTGTTTACAAAGGATAAACAAGTGCTCAATAGTGGTTGATTATTGGAAGCTTTGTGGATTCTTTTAGATGATCAAAAGACTTGCTTTCAAAGGATAAACAAGAGCGCAATAGAGATTGATTGTGGAAGCTTTGTGGATCCTTTTAGATGATCAAAAGACTTGTTTTTAAAGGATAAACAAGTCCTCAATAGAGATTATTGTTTGAAGCTTTGTGGATCCTTTTAGAGGATCAAAAGTCTTTATTACAAATGATAAACAAGCTCAATATAGATTGATTGTTGGATTCTTTGTGGATCCTTTTAGAGGATCAAAAGACTTGTTTTTAAAGAATAAATAAGAGCTCAATAGAGATTGATTGTTGGAAGCTTTGAGGATCCTTTTAGAGGTTCAAAAGACTTGTTTACAAAGGATAAACAAGTGCTCACTAGTGATTGATTATTGGAAGCTTTGTGGATTCTTTTAGATGATCAAAAGACTTGCTTTCAAAGGATAAACAAGAGCACAATAGAGATTGAATGTTGGAATCTTTGTGGATCCTTATAGATGATCAAAAGACTTGTTTTTAAAGGATAAACAAGAGCACAATAGAGATTGAATATAGGAATCTTTGTGGATCCTTATAGATGATCAAAAGACTTGCTTTTAAAGGATAAACAAGGGCTCAATAGGTTGAATCTCTCACCTTGCCTATGCGGATGACGTGATTATCTTTTGTAATGGTTCGAAATCTTCTTTAGAGCGCATATGAAATACTTGGATTGGTATCGAATTTTTCGGGCCAGTTAGTGAATATTAACAAGTCTTGTTTCATTACGGGTAATAATGGGAATAGAGATGAGATTGTAGCAGCCACTACGGGTTTTGTAAAACAAGATCTTCCTTTGCTTTATTTGGGATGCCCGTTATACGGGTAAAAGAAGATCAGCCTCTTTACTCCTCTCATTAGAAAAATGGAATCGAGACTAGCTTCTTGGAAGGGTAAATTACTCTCTTTTGGAGCCAAACTCACTCTTATTCAATCTTGCTTATCTGCTATGCCTCTCTATTATTTATCCCTTATTGATCCTCCAAAAGGGTTTTCGTGCTTTGGAGAAGATTATTATGAGATTTTTTGGAGTTCTAATGATGGGGAGAAGAAATGTCATTGGCTTTCTTGGAATAAAATGTGGCCGATTGAGGAGGGAGGTTTGGGGTTTCGTAAATTCGAAGATATGGCTATGGCTTTTCCATGAAACTTTGGTGGTGTTTACGTACTTCTAATTCTTTATGGAGTGAGCTTATGTTGGCTAAATATTGCTGGGAAATTCACCCTATGGATGCATGTATCACTTCATACTCTTCTCATATTTGGAAAAGATTAATTGCAAGCAAAGCCTTTAGTGGAGGATAGATTAGCTTGGAGGATTGGAAGAGGAGACATTTCCATTCATGAAAACTGGTTAGAAGGGGATATGGGTCAAATTCCTTTTGCTCACATTGAGGTCTCTTCTCTTTTCCATAATGCCGCCCCCAATATTGATCACATCCGAGAGGTTTTGGCCAGCATTTGGTTTCTCTAATAACCTCTCATGCTATTTCTTTATCGGACAAGGAGGACGTCCCTATTTGGATGCCTTCTTCTTACGGTAAGTTCTCATTAATTCAGCTTGGAGAGAATGTCGTTCTAGCCGTCCTCACTCTATTATTTACTCGTATTGCTGGAGCAAATATATTCCCAAAAAGATCTCGGTGTTTCTTTGGCGTGCCTTGCATAATGGATTGCCTACGGATGAGAGAATTCGCTCTAAAGGTATCTCCCTTGCTTCCAAATGTAATTGTTGTAATGCAGCAAATGAAGAATCTATGGCCCATATTTTGGTTTATGGAGATATTGCTAAGACAGTTTGGAACTTCTTCGGTGGTTTGTGTGGCATTCGTTGTTTCATGGGTCATTTGAATCATGTCCTCATTAGTTGGTGGCAAAGTCATCCTAATTCTGATTCCAATGTTTGTTCATGGCTTTCTCGTCTCCTTCCGGCTCTTATTTTATGGGAAATTTGGTGCGCTCGGAATAAGAGCAGATTTGAAGATGTTAATATGAGCTCCAATGCTATTATTCATAAGGTTCTTTCTCAAGCTTCTAATATCGCTATCTCTTTTTCCCTTTCTTTCACGAGAAGTCAAGATAATAATTATTTGATGGATATTTTTCATTTGGCCCTAAACCCTTTTTGATTCCTAAAATCCGAATGGTTTTATGGGTTCCCCTAATGTTGATGAGATTAAGCTTAACACGGATGGAGTTTCTAGGGGTAATCCGGGTATTGCTTACAGGGGAGGTGTTTTTAGGAATTATAAAGGGATTTTGTTCTTGGTTTCTCCCATTTTTATGGCTGCCATTCCAATATGATGGCGGAGGCTATGGCTGCAAGGGATGGGCTTATTTTAGCTCAAGCGCATGGATTCAATCGTGTTTGGTTAGAGATTGATTCTCAAGTTTTGTTGCGGATTCTTATTCGGGAGTACCACATCCCATGGGCTGTTTGGTATGTTATTTCTCATATTCATAGATTATTGACTCAAATGGATGTTCGAATTACTCATATTCTTCGCGAAGGGAATGGAGTAGCGATAGTTTAGCTAATTTTCTTCGATGAGGTCCAAAATTTCACTTTCACCTCTTTTAGTGATATTCCTAGGCCTTGCAAAGGCTGTGTTGTTCTGGACAAGGCTAGGATCCCTCATGCTCGTTTTCATTAGCTCTATGGCCAGATTTTTATATAGGTTGTTTTCTATTTATTGTAGTCACCCCTCCTTATATTGTAGAGGACCTTACGACGTGTGTATGGCCTCCCCTAGATTTTCTTATCCTGGTGGTTGAGGTTGTATGTCCCCACCATGTTTGTATTTATTTTCTTTATTTAATAAAATTTAGGGAATCGTCTCCTTTCGCCAAAAAAAAAAAAAAAAAAAAACAAGGCGCAATAGAGATTGATTGTTGGAAGCTTTGTGATCCTTTTAGATGATCAAAGACTTGTTTTTAAAGGATAAACAAGTCCTCAATAGAGATTTATTGTTGGAAGCTTTGTGGATCCTTTTAGAGGATCAAAGACTTTATTACAAATGATAAACAAGAGCTCAATATAGATTGATTGTTGGAACTTTGTGGATCCTTTTAGAGATCAAAAGACTTGTTTTTAAAGGATAAACAAGAGCTCAATAGAGATTGATTGTTGGAAGCTTTGAGGATCCTTTTAGAGGTTCAAAAGACTTGTTTACGAAGGATAAACAAGTGCTCCATAGTGGTTGATTATTGGAAGCATTGTAGATTCTTTTAGATGATCAAAAGACTTGCTTTCAAAGGATAAACAATAGCACAATAGCGATTGAATGTTGGAATCTTTGAGGATTCTTTTAGATGATCAAAAAACTTGCTTTCAAAGGATAAACAAGAGCTCAATAGAGATTGAATGTTGGAATCTTTGTGGATCCTTATAGATGATCAAAAGACTTGCTTTCAAAGGATAAACAAGGGCTCAATAGAGATTGATTGTGGAAGCTTTGTGGATCCTTTTAGATGATCAAAAGACTTGTTTTAAAGGATAAACAAGTCCTCAATAGAGATTTATTGTTGGAAGCTTTGTGGATCCTTTTAGAAGATCAAAAGTCTTTATTACAAATGATAAACAAGAGCTCAATATAGATTGATTGTTGGATGCTTTGTGGATCCTTTTAGAGGATCAAAAGACTTGTTTTTAAAGGATAAACAAGAGCTCAATAGAGATTGATTGTTGGAAGCTTTGAGGATCCTTTTAGAGGATCAAAAGACTTTTTTTTTTTTTTGGCGAAAGGAGGCTTTAGATTTTATTAAATAAAAAAATAATTACAAACATGGTGGGGGATAAACCTCAACCGGGATTGAAATCTGGGGAAGCTTTACATCCTTTGGAGGTTCAAAAGACTTGTTTACAAAGGATAAACAAGTGCTCAATAGTGGTTGATTATTGGAAGCTTTGTGGATTCATTTAGATGATCAAAAGACTTGCTTTCAAAGGATAAACAAGAGCACAATAGAGATTGAATGTTGGAATCTTTGTGGATCCTTATAGATGATCAAAAGACTTGCTTTTAAAGGATAAACAAGAGCACAATAGAGATTGAATATTGGAATCTTTGTGGATCCTTATAGATGATCAAAAGACTTGCTTTCAAAGGATAAACAAGAGCGCAATAGAGATTGATTGTGGGAAGCTTTGACGATCCTTTTAGATGATCAAAAGACTTGTTTTTAAAGGATAAACAAGTCCTCAATAGAGATTTATTGTTGGAAGCTTTGTGGATCCTTTTAGAGGATCAAAAGTCTTTATTACAAATGATAAACAAGAGCTCAATATAGATTGATTGTTGAATGCTTTGTGGATCCTTTTAGAGGATCAAAAGACTTGTTTTAAAGAATAAACAAGAGCTCAATAGAGATTGATTGTTGGAAGCTTTGAGGATCCTTTTAGAGGTTCAAAAGACTTGTTTACAAAGGATAAACAAGTGCTCAATAGTGGTTGATTATTGGAAGCTTTGTGGATTCTTTTAGATGATCAAAAGACTTGCTTTCAAAGGATAAACAAGAGCACAATAGAGATTGATTGTGGGAAGCTTTGTGATCCTTTTAGATGATCAAAAGACTTGTTTTTAAAGGATAAACAAGTCGTCAATAGAGTTATTGTTTGAAGCTTTGTGGATCCTTTTAGAGGATCAAAAGTCTTTATTACAAATGATAAACTCAGCTCAATATAGATTGATTGTTTGATTCTTTGTGGATCCTTTTAGAGGATCAAAACACTTGTTTTTAAAAGATAAACAAAAGCTCAATAGAGATTGATTGTTGGAAGCTTTGAGGATCCTTTTAGAGGTTCAAAGACTTGTTTACAAAGGATAAACAAGTGCTCACTAGTGATTGATTATTGGAAGCTTTGTGGATTCTTTTAGATGATCAAAAGACTTGCTTTCAAAGGATAAACAAGAGCACAATAGAGATTGAATGTTGGAATCTTTGTGGATCCTTATAGATGATCAAAAGACTTGTTTTTAAAGGATAAACAAGAGCACAATAGAGATTGAATATAGGAATCTTTGTGGATCCTTATACATGATCAAAAGACTTGCTTTTAAAGGATAAACAAGGGCGCAATAGGGATTGATTGTGGGAGGCTTTGACGATCCTTTTAGATGATCAAAAGACTTGTTTTTAAAGGATAAACAAGTCCTCAATAGAGATTTATTGTTGGAATCTTTGTGGATCTTTTTAGAGGATCAAAAGTCTTTATTACAAATGATAAACAAGAGCTCAATATAGATTGATTGTTGGATACTTTGTGGATCCTTTTAGAGGATCAAAAGACTTGTTTTTAAAGGATAAACAAGAGCTCAATAGAGATTGATTGTTGGAAGATTTGAGGATCCTTTTAGAGGTTCAACAGACTTGTTTACAAAGGATAAACAAGTGCTCAATAGTGGTTGATTATTGGAAGCTTTGCAGATTCTTTTAGATGATCAAAAGACTTGCTTTCAAAGGATAAACAAGTGCACAATAGAGATTGAATGTTGGAATCTTTGTGGATCCTTATAGATGATCAAAAGACTTGCTTTCAAAGGATAAACAAGAGCACAATAGAGATTGAATGTTGGAATCTTTTTGGATCCTTATAGATGATCAAAAGACTTGCTTTCAAAGGATAAACAAGGGCGCAATAGAGATTGATTGTCGGAAGCTTTGACGATCCTTTTAGATGATCAAAAGACTTGTTTTTAAAGGATAACCAAGTCCTCAATAGAGATTTATTGTTGGAAGCTTTGTGCATCCTTTTAGAAGATCAAAAGTCTTTATTACAAATGATAAACAAAGCTCAATATAGATTGATTGTTGGATGCTTTGTGGATCCTTTTAGAGGATCAAAAGACTTGTTTTTAAAGAATAAACAAGAGCTCAATAGAGTTTGATTGTTGGAAGCTTTGAGGATCCTTTTAGAGGTTCAAAAGACTTGTTTACAAAGGATAAACAAGTGCTCAATAGTGGTTGATTATTGGAAGCTTTGTGGATTCTTTTAGATGATCAAAAGACTTGCTTTCAAAGGATAAACAAGAGCACAATAGAGATTGAATGTTGGAATCTTTGTGGATCCTTATAGATGATCAAAAGACTTGCTTTTAAAGGATAAACAAGAGCACAATAGAGATTGAATATAGGAATCTTTGTGGATCCTTAGAGATGATCAAAAGACTTGCTTTCAAAGGATAAACAAGAGCTCAATAGAGATTGATTGTGGGAAGCTTTGACGATCCTTTTAGATGATCAAAAGACTTGTTTTTAAAGGATAAACAAGTCCTCAATAGAGATTTATTGTTGGAAGCTTTGTGGATCCTTTTAAAGATCAAAAGTCTTTATTACAAATGATAAACAAGAGCTCAATATAGATTGATTGTTGAATGCTTTGTGGATCCTTTTAGAGGATCAAAAGACTTGTTTTTAAAGAATAAACAAGAGCTCAATAGAGATTGATTGTTGGAAGCTTTGAGGATCCTTTTAGAGGTTCAAAAGACTTGTTTACAAAGGATAAACAAGTGCTCAATAGTGGTTGATTATTGGAAGCTTTGTGGATTCTTTTAGATGATCAAAAGACTTGCTTTCAAAGGATAAACAAGAGCGCAATAGAGATTGATTGTGGGAAGCTTTAACGATCCTTTTAGATGATCAAAAGACTTGTTTTTAAAGGATAAACAAGTCGTCAATAGAGAGTTATTGTTTGAAGCTTTGTGGATCCTTTTAGAGGATCAAAAGTCTTTATTACAAATGATAAACTCAGCTCAATATAGATTGATTGTTTGATTCTTTGTGGATCCTTTTAGAGGATCAAAACACTTGTTTTAAAAGATAAACAAAAGCTCAATAGAGATTGATTGTTGGAAGCTTTGAGGATCCTTTTAGAGGTTCAAAAGACTTGTTTACAAAGGATAAACAAGTGCTCAATAGTGATTGATTATTGGAAGCTTTGTGGATTCTTTTAGATGATCAAAAGACTTGCTTTCAAAGGATAAACAAGAGCACAATAGAGATTGAATGTTGGAATCTTTGTGGATCCTTATAGATGATCAAAAGACTTGTTTTAAAGGATAAACAAGAGCACAATAGAGATTGAATATTGGAATCTTTGTGGATCCTTATAGATGATCAAAAGACTTGCTTTTAAAGGATAAACAAGGGCAATAGAGATTGATTGTGGGAGGCTTTGACGATCCTTTTAGATGATCAAAAGACTTGTTTTTAAAGGATAAACAAGTCCTCAATAGAGATTTATTGTTGGAATCTTTGTGGATCTTTTTAGAGGATCAAAAGTCTTTATTACAAATGATAAACAAGAGCTCAATATAGATTGATTGTTGGATACTTTGTGGATCCTTTTAGAGGATCAAAAGACTTGTTTTTAAAGGATAAACAAGAGCTCAATAGAGATTGATTGTTGGAAGATTTGAGGATCCTTTTAGAGGTTCAACAGACTTGTTTACAAAGGATAAACAAGTGCTCAATAGTGGTTGATTATTGGAAGCTTTGCAGATTCTTTTAGATGATCAAAAGACTTGCTTTCAAAGGATAAACAAGTGCACAATAGAGATTGAATGTTGGAATCTTTGTGGATCCTTATAGATGATCAAAAGACTTGCTTTCAAAGGATAAACAAGAGCACAATAGAGATTGAATGTTGGAATCTTTTTGGATCCTTATAGATGATCAAAAGACTTGCTTTCAAAGGATAAACAAGGGCGCAATAGAGATTGATTGTCGGAAGCTTTGACGATCCTTTTAGATGATCAAAAGACTTGTTTTTAAAGGATAACCAAGTCCTCAATAGAGATTTATTGTTGGAAGCTTTGTGCATCCTTTTAGAAGATCAAAAGTCTTTATTACAAATGATAAACAAAAGCTCAATATAGATTGATTGTTGGATGCTTTGTGGATCCTTTTAGAGGATCAAAAGACTTGTTTTTAAAGAATAAATAAGAGCTCAATAGAGTTTGATTGTTGGAAGCTTTGAGGATCCTTTTAGAGGTTCAAAAGACTTGTTTACAAAGGATAAACAAGTGCTCACTAGTGGTTGATTATTGGAAGCTTTGTGGATTCTTTTAGATGATCAAAAGACTTGCTTTCAAAGGATAAACAAGAGCACAATAGAGATTGAATGTTGGAATCTTTGTGGATCCTTATAGATGATCAAAAGACTTGCTTTTAAAGGATAAACAAGAGCACAATAGAGATTGAATATAGGAATCTTTGTGGATCCTTAGAGATGATCAAAAGACTTGCTTTCAAAGGATAAACAAGGGCGCAATAGAGATTGATTGTGGGAAGCTTTGACGATCCTTTTAGATGATCAAAAGACTTGTTTTTAAAGGATAAACAAGTCCTCAATAGAGATTTATTGTTGGAAGCTTTGTGGATCCTTTTAAAAGATCAAAAGTCTTTATTACAAATGATAAACAAGAGCTCAATATAGATTGATTGTTGAATGCTTTGTGGATCCTTTTAGAGGATCAAAAGACTTGTTTTTAAAGAATAAATAAGAGCTCAATAGAGATTGATTGTTGGAAGCTTTGAGAATCCTTTTAGAGGTTCAAAAGTCTTGTTTACAAAGGATAAACAAGTGCTCAATAGTGGTTGATTATTGGAAGCTTTGTGGATTCTTTTAGATGATCAAAAGACTTGCTTTCAAAGGATAAACAAGAGCGCAATACAGATTGATTGTGGGAAGCTTTAACGATCCTTTTAGATGATCAAAAGACTTGTTTTTAAAGGATAAACAAGTCGTCAATAGAGAGTTATTGTTTGAAGCTTTGTGGATCCTTTTAGAGGATCAAAAGTCTTTATTACAAATGATAAACTCAGCTCAATATAGATTGATTGTTTGATTCTTTGTGGATCCTTTTAGAGGATCAAAACACTTGTTTTTAAAAGATAAACAAAAGCTCAATAGAGATTGATTGTTGGAAGCTTTGAGGATCCTTTTAGAGGTTCAAAAGACTTGTTTACAAAGGATAAACAAGTGCTCACTAGTGATTGATTATTGGAAGCTTTGTGGATTCTTTTAGATGATCAAAAGACTTGCTTTCAAAGGATAAACAAGAGCACAATAGAGATTGAATGTTGGAATCTTTGTGGATCCTTATAGATGATCAAAAGACTTGTTTTTAAAGGATAAACAAGAGCACAATAGAGATTGAATATAGGAATCTTTGTGGATCCTTATAGATGATCAAAAGACTTGCTTTCAAAGGATAAACAAGGGCGCAATAGAGATTGATTGTGGGAAGCTTTGACGATCCTTTTAGATGATCAAAAGACTTGTTTTTAAAGGATAAACAAGTCCTCAATAGAGATTTATTGTTGGAATCTTTGTGGATCTTTTTAGAGGATCAAAAGTCTTTATTACAAATGATAAACAAGAGCTCAATATAGATTGATTGTTGGATACTTTGTGGATCCTTTTAGAGGATCAAAAGACTTGTTTTTAAAGGATAAACAAGAGCTCAATAGAGATTGATTGTTGGAAGATTTGAGGATCCTTTTAGAGGTTCAAAAGACTTGTTTACAAAGGATAAACAAGTGCTCAATAGTGGTTGATTATTGGAAGCTTTGTGATTCTTTTAGATGATCAAAAGACTTGCTTTCAAAGGATAAACAAGTGCACAATAGAGATTGAATGTTGGAATCTTTGTGGATCCTTATAGATGATCAAAAGACTTGCTTTCAAAGGATAAACAAGAGCACAATAGAGATTGAATGTTGGAATCTTTTTGGATCCTTATAGATGATCAAAAGACTTGCTTTCAAAGGATAAACAAGGGCGCAATAGAGATTGATTGTCGGAAGCTTTGACGATCCTTTTAGATGATCAAAAGACTTGTTTTTAAAGGATAACCAAGTCCTCAATAGAGATTTATTGTTGGAAGCTTTGTGGATCATTTTAGAAGATCAAAAGTCTTTATTACAAATGATAAACAAAAGCTCAATATAGATTGATTGTTGGATGCTTTGTGGATCCTTTTAGAGGATCAAAAGACTTGTTTTTAAAGAATAAATAAGAGCTCAATAGAGTTTGATTGTTGGAAGCTTTGAGGATCCTTTTAGAGGTTCAAAAGACTTGTTTACAAAGGATAAACAAGTGCTCACTAGTGGTTGATTATTGGAAGCTTTGTGGATTCTTTTAGATGATCAAAAGACTTGCTTTCAAAGGATAAACAAGAGCACAATAGAGATTGAATGTTGGAATCTTAGTGGATCCTTATAGATGATCAAAAGACTTGCTTTTAAAGGATAAACAAGAGCACAATAGAGATTGAATATAGGAATCTTTGTGGATCCTTAGAGATGATCAAAAGACTTGCTTTCAAAGGATAAACAAGGGCGCAATAGAGATTGATTGTGGGAAGCTTTGACGATCCTTTTAGATGATCAAAAGACTTGTTTTTAAAGGATAAACAAGTCCTCAATAGAGATTTATTGTTGGAAGCTTTGTGGATCCTTTTAAAAGATCAAAAGTCTTTATTACAAATGATAAACAAGAGCTCAATATAGATTGATTGTTGAATGCTTTGTGGATCCTTTTAGAGGATCAAAAGACTTGTTTTTAAAGATAAACAAGAGCTCAATAGAGATTGATTGTTGGAAGCTTTGAGAATCCTTTTAGAGGTTCAAAAGTCTTGTTTACAAAGGATAAACAAGTGCTCAATAGTGGTTGATTATTGGAAGCTTTGTGGATTCTTTTAGATGATCAAAAGACTTGCTTTCAAAGGATAAACAAGAGCGCAATACAGATTGATTGTGGGAAGCTTTAACGATCCTTTTAGATGATCAAAAGACTTGTTTTTAAAGGATAAACAAGTCGTCAATAGAGAGTTATTGTTTGAAGCTTTGTGGATCCTTTTAGAGGATCAAAAGTCTTTATTACAAATGATAAACTCAGCTCAATATAGATTGATTGTTTGATTCTTTGTGGATCCTTTTAGAGGATCAAAACACTTGTTTTTAAAAGATAAACAAAAGCTCAATAGAGATTGATTGTTGGAAGCTTTGAGGATCCTTTTAGAGGTTCAAAAGACTTGTTTACAAAGGATAAACAAGTGCTCAATAGTGATTGATTATTGGAAGCTTTGTGGATTCTTTTAGATGATCAAAAGACTTGCTTTCAAAGGATAAACAAGAGCACAATAGAGATTGAATGTTGGAATCTTTGTGGATCCTTATAGATGATCAAAAGACTTGTTTTTAAAGGATAAACAAGAGCACAATAGAGATTGAATATAGGAATCTTTGTGGATCCTTATACATGATCAAAAGACTTGCTTTTAAAGGATAAACAAGGGCGCAATAGGGATTGATTGTGGGAGGCTTTGACGATCCTTTTAGATGATCAAAAGACTTGTTTTTAAAGGATAAACAAGTCCTCAATAGAGATTTATTGTTGGAATCTTTGTGGATCCTTTTAGAGGATCAAAAGTCTTTATTACAAATGATAAACAAGAGCTCAATATAGATTGATTGTTGGATGCTTTGTGGATCCTTTTAGAGGATCAAAAGACTTGTTTTTAAAGGATAAACAAGAGCTCAATAGAGATTGATTGTTGGAAGCTTTGAGGATCCTTTTAGAGGTTCAAAAGACTTGTTTACAAAGGATAAACAAGTGCTCAATAGTGGTTGATTATTGGAAGCTTTGTAGATTCTTTTAGATGATCAAAAGACTTGCTTTCAAAGGATAAACAAGTGCACAATAGAGATTGAATGTTGGAATCTTTGTGGATCCTTATAGATGATCAAAAGACTTGCTTTCAAAGGATAAACAAGAGCACAATAGAGATTGAATGTTGGAATCTTTTGGATCCTTATAGATGATCAAAAGACTTGCTTTCAAAGGATAAACAAGGCGCAATAGAGATTGATTGTGGAAGCTTTGACGATCCTTTTAGATGATCAAAAGACTTGTTTTTAAAGGATAAACAAGTCCTCAATAGAGATTTATTGTTGGAAGCTTTGTGGATCCTTTTAGAAGATCAAAAGTCTTTATTACAAATGATAAACAAAAGCTCAATATAGATTGATTGTTGGATGCTTTGTGGATCCTTTTAGAGGATCAAAAGACTTGTTTTTAAAGAATAAACAAGAGCTCAATAGAGTTTGATTGTTGGAAGCTTTGAGGATCCTTTTAGAGGTTCAAAAGACTTGTTTACAAAGGATAAACAAGTGCTCAATAGTGGTTGATTATTGGAAGCTTTGTGGATTCTTTTAGATGATCAAAAGACTTGCTTTCAAAGGATAAACAAGAGCACAATAGAGATTGAATGTTGGAATCTTTGTGGATCCTTATAGATGATCAAAAGACTTGCTTTTAAAGGATAAACAAGAGCACAATAGAGATTGAATATAGGAATCTTTGTGGATCCTTAGAGATGATCAAAAGACTTGCTTTCAAAGGATAAACAAGGGCAATAGAGATTGATTGTGGGAAGCTTTGGGATCCTTTTAGATGATCAAAAGACTTGTTTTTAAAGGATAAACAAGTCCTCAATAGAGATTTATTGTTGGAAGCTTTGTGGATCCTTTTAGAGGATCAAAAGTCTTTATTACAAATGATAAACAAGAGCTCAATATAGATTGATTGTTGAATGCTTTGTGGATCCTTTTAGAGGATCAAAAGACTTGTTTTAAAGGATAAACAAGAGCTCAATAGAGATTGATTGTTGGAAGCTTTGAGAATCCTTTTAGAGATTCAAAAGACTTGTTTACAAAGGATAAACAAGTGCTCAATAGTGGTTGATTATTGGAAGCTTTGTGGATTCTTTTAGATGATCAAAAGACTTGCTTTCAAAGGATAAACAAGAGCGCAATAGAGATTGATTGTGGGAAGCTTTAACGATCCTTTTAGATGATCAAAAGACTTGTTTTTAAAGGATAAACAAGTCCTCAATAGAGATTATTGTTTGAAGCTTTGTGGATCCTTTTAGAGGATCAAAAGTCTTTATTACAAATGATAAACTCAGCTCAATATAGATTGATTGTTTGATTCTTTGTGGATCCTTTTAGAGGATCAAAACACTTGTTTTTAAAAGATAAACAAAAGCTCAATAGAGATTGATTGTTGGAAGCTTTGAGGATCCTTTTAGAGGTTCAAAAGACTTGTTTACAAAGGATAAACAAGTGCTCAATAGTGATTGATTATTGGAAGCTTTGTGGATTCTTTTAGATGATCAAAAGACTTGCTTTCAAAGGATAAACAAGAGCACAATAGAGATTGAATGTTGGAATCTTTGTGGATCCTTATAGATGATCAAAAGACTTGTTTTTAAAGGATAAACAAGAGCACAATAGAGATTGAATATAGGAATCTTTGTGGATCCTTATACATGATCAAAAGACTTGCTTTTAAAGGATAAACAAGGGCAATAGAGATTGATTGTGGGAAGCTTTGACGATCCTTTTAGATGATCAAAAGACTTGTTTTTAAAGGATAAACAAGTCCTCAATAGAGATTTATTGTTGGAATCTTTGTGGATCCTTTTAGAGGATCAAAAGTCTTTATTACAAATGATAAACAAGAGCTCAATATAGATTGATTGTTGGATACTTTGTGGATCCTTTTAGAGGATCAAAAGACTTGTTTTTAAAGGATAAACAAGAGCTCAATAGAGATTGATTGTTGGAAGATTTGAGGATCCTTTTAGAGGTTCAACAGACTTGTTTACAAAGGATAAACAAGTGCTCAATAGTGGTTGATTATTGGAAGCTTTGCGGATTCTTTTAGATGATCAAAAGACTTGCTTTCAAAGGATAAACAAGTGCACAATAGAGATTGAATGTTGGAATCTTTGTGGATCCTTATAGATGATCAAAAGACTTGCTTTCAAAGGATAAACAAGAGAACAATAGAGATTGAATGTTGGAATCTTTATGGATCCTTATAGATGATCAAAAGACTTGCTTTCAAAGGATAAACAAGGCGCAATAGAGATTGATTGTGGAAGCTTTGTGATCCTTTTAGATGATCAAAAGACTTGTTTTAAAGGATAAACAAGTCCTCAATAGAGATTTATTGTTGGAAGCTTTGTGGATCCTTTTAGAAGATCAAAAGTCTTTATTACAAATGATAAACAAAAGCTCAATATAGATTGATTGTTGGATGCTTTGTGGATCCTTTTAGAGGATCAAAAGACTTGTTTTTAAAGAATAAATAAGAGCTCAATAGAGTTTGATTGTTGGAAGCTTTGAGGATCCTTTTAGAGGTTCAAAAGACTTGTTTACAAAGGATAAACAAGTGCTCACTAGTGGTTGATTATTGGAAGCTTTGTGGATTCTTTTAGATGATCAAAAGACTTGCTTTCAAAGGATAAACAAGAGCACAATAGAGATTGAATGTTGGAATCTTTGTGGATCCTTATAGATGATCAAAAGACTTGCTTTTAAAGGATAAACAAGAGCACAATAGAGATTGAATATAGGAATCTTTGTGGATCCTTAGAGATGATCAAAAGACTTGCTTTCAAAGGATAAACAAGGGCAATAGAGATTGATTGTGGGAAGCTTTGTGATCCTTTTAGATGATCAAAAGACTTGTTTTTAAAGGATAAACAAGTCCTCAATAGAGATTTATTGTTGGATGCTTTGTGGATCCTTTTAAAAGATCAAAAGTCTTTATTACAAATGATAAACAAGAGCTCAATATAGATTGATTGTTGAATGCTTTGTGGATCCTTTTAGAGGATCAAAAGACTTGTTTTTAAAGAATAAATAAGAGCTCAATAGAGATTGATTGTTGGAAGCTTTGAGAATCCTTTTAGAGGTTCAAAAGACTTGTTTACAAAGGATAAACAAGTGCTCACTAGTGGTTGATTATTGGAAGCTTTGTGGATTCTTTTAGATGATCAAAAGACTTGCTTTCAAAGGATAAACAAGAGCGCAATACAGATTGATTGTGGGAAGCTTTAACGATCCTTTTAGATGATCAAAAGACTTGTTTTTAAAGGATAAACAAGTCGTCAATAGAGATTATTGTTTGAAGCTTTGTGGATCCTTTTAGAGGATCAAAAGTCTTTATTACAAATGATAAACAAAGCTCAATATAGATTGATTGTTTGATTCTTTGTGGATCCTTTTAGAGGATCAAAACACTTGTTTTTAAAAGATAAACAAAAGCTCAATAGAGATTGATTGTTGGAAGCTTTGAGGATCCTTTTAGAGGTTCAAAAGACTTGTTTACAAAGGATAAACAAGTGCTCACTAGTGATTGATTATTGGAAGCTTTGTGGATTCTTTTAGATGATCAAAAGACTTGCTTTCAAAGGATAAACAAGAGCACAATAGAGATTGAATGTTGGAATCTTTGTGGATCCTTATAGATGATCAAAAGACTTGTTTTTAAAGGATAAACAAGAGCACAATAGAGATTGAATCTTGGAATCTTTGTGGATCCTTATTGATGATCAAAAGACTTGCTTTCAAAGGATAAACAAGAGCGCAATAGAGATTGATTGTGGGAAGCTTTGACGATCCTTTTAGATGATCAAAAGACTTGTTTTTAAAGGATAAACAAGTCCTCAATAGAGATTTATTGTTGGAAGCTTTGTGGATCCTTTTAGAAGATCAAAAGTCTTTATTACAAATGATAAACAAGAGCTCAATATAGATTGATTGTTGGATGCTTTGTGGATCCTTTTAGAGGATCAAAAGACTTGTTTTTAAAGGATAAACAAGAGCTCAATAGAGATTGATTGTTGGAAGATTTGAGGATCCTTTTAGAGGTTCAACAGACTTGTTTACAAAGGATAAACAAGTGCTCAATAGTGGTTGATTATTGGAAGCTTTGCAGATTCTTTTAGATGATCAAAAGACTTGCTTTCAAAGGATAAACAAGAGCACAATAGAGATTGAATGTTGGAATCTTTGTGGATCCTTATAGATGATCAAAAGACTTGCTTTCAAAGGATAAACAAGGGCGCAATAGAGATTGAATGTTGGAATCTTTGTGATCCTTATAGATGATCAAAAGACTTGCTTTCAAAGGATAAACAAGGGCTCAATAGAGATTGATTGTGGAAGCTTTGACGATCCTTTTAGATGATCAAAAGACTTGTTTTTAAAGGATAAACAAGTCCTCAATAGAGATTTATTGTTGGAAGCTTTGTGGATCCTTTTAGAGATCAAAAGTCTTTATTACAAATGATAAACAAAAGCTCAATATAGATTGATTGTTGGATGCTTTGTGGATCCTTTTAGAGGATCAAAAGACTTGTTTTTAAAGGATAAACAAGAGCTCAATAGAGATTGATTGTTGGAAGCTTTGAGGATCCTTTTAGAGGTTCAAAAGACTTGTTTACAAAGGATAAACAAGTGCTCAATAGTGGTTGATTATTGGAAGCTTTGTGGATTCTTTTAGATGATCAAAAGACTTGCTTTCAAAGGATAAACAAGAGCACAATAGAGATTGAATGTTGGAATCTTTGTGGATCCTTATAGATGATCAAAAGACTTGCTTTTAAAGGATAAACAAGAGCAATAGAGATTGATTGTTGGAAGCTTTGTGGATCCTTTTAGATGATCAAAAGACTTGCTTTCAAAAGGATAAACAAGAGCTCAATAGAGATTGATTGTTGGAAGCTTTGTGATCCTTTTAGATGATCAAAAGACTTGTTTTAAAGGATAAACAAGTCCTCAATAGAGATTGATTGTTGGAAGCTTTGTGGATCCTTTTAGAGGATCAAAAGACTTTATTACAAATGATAAACAAGAGCTCAATAGAGATTGATTGTTGGAAGCTTTGTGGATCCTTTTAGAGGATCAAAAGACTTGTTTTAAAGGATAAACAAGAGCTCAATAGAGATTGATTGTTGGAAGCTTTGAGGATCCTTTTAGAGGTTCAAAAGACTTGTTTACAAAGGATAAACAAGTGCTCAATAGTGATTGATTGTTGGAAGCTTTGTGGATTTTTAGATGATCAAAAGACTTGCTTTCAAAGGATAAACAAGAGCTCAATAGAGATTGATTGTTGGAAGCTTTGTGGATCCTTTTAGATGATCAAAAGACTTGTTTTTAAAGGATAAACAAGTCCTCAATAGAGATTGATTGTTGGAAGCTTTGTGGATCCTTTTAGAGGATCAAAAGACTTTATTACAAATGATAAACAAAGCTCAATATAGATTGATTGTTGGATTCTTTGTGGATCCTTTTAGAGATCAAAACACTTGTTTTAAAGGATAAACAATCAATAGAGATTGATTGTTGGAAGCTTTGAGGATCCTTTTAGAGGTTCAAAAGACTTGTTTACAAAGGATAAACAAGTGCTCAATAGTGATTGATTATTGGAAGCTTTGTGGATTCTTTTAGATGATCAAAAGACTTGCTTTCAAAGGATAAACAAGAGCACAATAGAGATTGAATGTTGGAATCTTTGTGGATCCTTATAGATGATCAAAAGACTTGTTTTAAAGGATAAACAAGAGCCAATAGAGATTGAATATTGGAATCTTTGTGGATCCTTTAGATGATCAAAAGACTTGCTTTCAAAGGATAAACAAGAGCGCAATAGAGATTGATTGTTGGAAGCTTTGTGATCCTTTAGATGATCAAAAGACTTGTTTTTAAAGGATAAACAAGTCCTCAATAGAGATTGATTGTTGGAAGCTTTGTGGATCTTTTAGAGGATCAAAAGTCTTTATTACAAATGATAAACAAGAGCTCAATATAGATTGATTGTTGGAACTTTGTGGATCCTTTTAGAGGATCAAAGACTTGTTTAAAGGATAAACAAGAGCTCAATAGAGATTGATTGTTGGAAGCTTTGAGGATCCTTTTAGAGGTTCAAAAGACTTGTTTACAAAGGATAAACAAGTGCTCAATAGAGGTTGATTATTGGAAGCTTTGTGGATTCTTTTAGATGATCAAAAGACTTGCTTTCAAAGGATAAACAAGAGCACAATAGAGATTGAATGTTGGAATCTTTGTGGATCCTTATAGATGATCAAAAGACTTGCTTTCAAAGGATAAACAAGAGCACAATAGAGATTGAATGTTGGAATCTTTGTGGATCCTTATAGATGATCAAAAGACTTGCTTTCAAAGGATAAACAAGGGCGCAATAGAGATTGATTGTGGAAGCTTTGTGATCCTTTTAGATGATCAAAAGACTTGTTTTAAAGGATAAACAAGTCCTCAATAGAGATTTATTGTTGGAAGCTTTGTGGATCCTTTTAGAAGATCAAAAGTCTTTATTACAAATGATAAACAAAGCTCAATATAGATTGATTGTTGGATGCTTTGTGGATCCTTTTAGAGGATCAAAAGACTTGTTTTTAAAGAATAAATAAGAGCTCAATAGAGTTTGATTGTTGGAAGCTTTGAGGATCCTTTTAGAGGTTCAAAAGACTTGTTTACAAAGGATAAACAAGTGCTCACTAGTGGTTGATTATTGGAAGCTTTGTGGATTCTTTTAGATGATCAAAGACTTGCTTTCAAAGGATAAACAAGAGCACAATAGAGATTGAATGTTGGAATCTTAGTGGATCCTATAGATGATCAAAAGACTTGCTTTTAAAGGATAAACAAGAGCACAATAGAGATTGAATATAGGAATCTTTGTGGATCCTTAAGATGATCAAAAGACTTGCTTTCAAAGGATAAACAAGAGCGCAATAGAGATTGATTGTGGGAAGCTTTGTGATCCTTTTAGATGATCAAAAGACTTGTTTTAAAGGATAAACAAGTCCTCAATAGAGATTTATTGTTGGAAGCTTTGTGGATCCTTTTAAAAGATCAAAAGTCTTTATTACAAATGATAAACAAGAGCTCAATATAGATTGATTGTTGAATGCTTTGTGGATCTATAAACAAGAAAGTTCGGGGTTCTAATGTGGCTCTCAAGCTTGATATGGCAAAAGCTTATGATCGGTTATCTTGGTTTGCTCTTATTAAGGTGATGCGGCAATTTGGTTTTAATGAGGTTTGGATTGATCTCATCTTAGGTGTATTTCTAACAGCTGGTTTGAGTCCTTGTTAATGGTGAAAGTTGTGGCTTTTTCACTCTACTAGGGGCCTTAGGCAAGCGACCCCTTATCTCCTTATCTTTTTATGGCGAGAAATGATGAGTAGGGTTTAAATTTGCTGCATACTATGTTCCGTCGGCACTTGCAGGATTCATATCAACTCAGTTAATCTCTCACCTTGCCTATACGGATGCGTGATTATCTTTGTAATGGTTAAATCTTCTTTAGAGCGCATATGAAATACTTGGATTGGTACCAGAATTTTCGGGCGATTAGTGAATATTAACAAGTCTTGCTTCATTACGGATAATAATGGGAATAGAGATGAGATTGGCAGCCACTACGGGTTTTGTAAAACAAGATCTCCCATTGCTATATTTGGGATGCCCGTTATACGGGTAAAGAAGATCAACCTCTTTACTCCTCTCATTAGAAAAATGGAATCGAGACTAGCTTCTTGGAAGGGTAAATTACTCTCTTTTTAGGCCAAACTCACTCTTATTCAATCTTGCTTATCTGCTATGCCTCTCTATTTATCCCTTATTGATCCTCCAAAGGGTATTTCGTGCTTTGGAGAAGATTATTATGAGATTTTTGGAGTTCTAATGATGGGGATCAAAAGTCATTGGCTTTCTTGGAATAAAATGTCTTGGCCGATTGAGGAGGGAGGTTTGGGGTTGTAAATTCGAAGATATGGCTATGGCTTTTCCATGAAACTTTGGTGGCGTTTACGTACTTCTAATTCTTTATGAGTGAGCTTATGTTGGCTAAATATTGCTGGGAAATTCACCCTATGGATGCATGTATCACATCATACTCTTCTCATATTTGGAAAAGATTAATTGAAGCAAAGCCTTTAGTGGAGGATAGATTAGCTTGGAGGATTGGAAGAGGAGACATTTCCATTCATGAAAATTGGTTAGAAGGGGATATGGGTCAAATTCCTTTTGCTCACATTGAGTCTCTTCTCTTTTCCATAATGCGCCCAAATATTGATCACATCAAGAGGCTTTGGCCAGTTTCTCTAATAAACTCTCATGCTATTTCTTTATCGGACAAGGAGGACGTCCCTATTGGATGCCTTCTTCTTCTTAAGTTCTCTAAATTCAGCTTGGAAGAATGTCGTTCTAGCCGTCCTCACTCTATTTACTTTATTCTTTGGAGCAAATATATTCCCAAAGATCTCGGTGTTTCTTTGGCGTGCCTTGCATAATGGATTGCCTACGGATGAGAGAATCGCTCTAAAAGGTATTTCCTTGCTTCAAATGTAATTGTTGTAATGCAGCAAATGAAGAATCTATGGCCCATATTTTGGTTTATGGAGATATTGCTAAGAAAGTTTGGAATTTCTTCGGTGGTTTTGTGTGGCATTCGTTGTTTCATGGGTCATTTGAATCATGTCCTCATTAGTTGGTGGCAAAGTCATCCTAATTGATTCCAATGTTTGTTCATGGCTTTCTGCGTCTCCTTCCACTCTTATTTTATGGGAAATTTGGTGCGCTCGGAATAGAGCAGTTTGAGAATGTTAATATGAGCTCCAATGCTATTATTCATAAGGTTCTTTCTCAAGCTTCTAATATCGCTATCTCTTTTCCCTTTCTTTCACGAGAGAGTCAAGATAATAATTATTTGATGGATATTTTTCATTTGGCTAAACCCTTTGATTCCTAAAATCGAATGGTTTTATGGGTTCCCCTAATGTTGATGAGATTAAGCTTAACACGGATGGAGTTTCTAGGGTAATCCGGGCTTATAGGAGGTGTTTTTAGGAATCATAAAGGATTTTGTTCTTGGTTTCTCCCATTTTATAGCTGCCATTCCAATATGATGGCGGAGGCTATGGCTGCAAAGGGATGGGCTTATTTTACAGCTCAAGCGCATGGATTCAATCGTGTTTGGTTGAGATTGATTCTCAAGTTTTGTTGAGATTCTTATTCGGGAGTACCACATCCCATAGGCTGTTTGGTATGTTATTTCTCATATTCATAGATTATTGACTCAAATGGATGTTCGAATTACTCATATTCTTTGAAGGAATGGAGTAGGCGATGGTTTAGCTAATTTTCTTGCTGATGAGGTCCAAAATTTCACTTTCACCTCTTTTAGTGATATTCCTAGGCCTTGCAAAGGCTGTGTGTTCTGGACAAGGCTAGGATCCTCATCTCGTTTTATTAGCTCTATGGCGATTTTTATAGGTTGTTTTCTAGTTATTGTAGTCACCTCATTTATATTGTAGAGGACCATACGGCGTGTGTATGGCCTCCCCTAGATTTTCATATCCTGAGGTGGTTGAGGGTTAATGTCCCCCACCATGTTTGTAATTATTTTCTTTTTTAATAAAATCTAGGGAGTCCGTCTCCTTTCGCCAAAAAAAAAAAATTTGTGGATCCTTTTAGAGGATCAAAAGACTTGTTTTAAAGAATAAATAAGAGCTCAATAGAGATTGATTGTTGGAAGCTTTGAGAATCCTTTTAGAGATTCAAAGTCTTGTTTACAAAGGATAAACAAGTGCTCAATAGTGGTTGATTATTGGAAGCTTTGTGGATTCTTTTAGATGATCAGACTTGCTTTCAAAGGATAAACAAGAGCGCAATACAGATTGATTGTGGGAAGCTTTAACGATCCTTTTAGATGATCAAAGACTTGTTTTAAAGGATAAACAAGTCGTCAATAGAAGTTATTGTTTGAAGCTTTGTGGATCCTTTTAGAGGATCAAAAGTCTTTATTACAAATGATAAACTCAGCTCAATATAGATTGATTGTTTGATTCTTTGTGGATCCTTTTAGAGGATCAAAACACTTGTTTTAAAAGATAAACAAAGCTCAATAGAGATTGATTGTTGGAAGCTTTGAGGATCCTTTTAGAGGTTCAAAGACTTGTTTACAAAGGATAAACAAGTGCTCACTAGTGATTGATTATTGGAAGCTTTGTGGATTCTTTTAGATGATCAAAAGACTTGCTTTCAAAGGATAAGAACACAATAGAGATTGAATGTTGGAATCTTTGTGGATCCTTATAGATGATCAAAAGACTTGTTTTAAAGGATAAACAAGAGCACAATAGAGATTGAATATAGGAATCTTTGTGGATCCTTATACATGATCAAAAGACTTGCTTTCAAAGGATAAACAAGGGCGCAATAAGATTGATTGTGGGAAGCTTTGTGATCCTTTTAGATGATCAAAAGACTTGTTTTTAAAGGATAAACAAGTCCTCAATAGAGATTTATTGTTGGAAGCTTTGTGGATCCTTTTAGAGCATCAAAGTCATTATTACAAATGATAAACAAGAGCTCAATATAGATTGATTGTTGGATGCTTTGTGGATCCTTTTAGAGGATCAAAGACTTGTTTTTTTTAAAGGGATAAACAAGAGCTCAATAGAGATTGATTGTTGGAAGATTTGAGGATCCTTTAGAGGTTCAACAGACTTGTTTACAAAGGATAAACAAGTGCTCAATAGTGGTTGATTATTGGAAGCTTTGCGGATTCTTTTAGATGATCAAAGACTTGCTTTCAAAGGATAAACAAGTGCACAATAGAGATTGAATGTTGGAATCTTTGTGGATCCTTATAGATGATCAAAAACTTGCTTTCAAAGGATAAACAAGAGCACAATAGAATTGAATGTTGGAATCTTTTTGGATCCTTATAGATGATCAAAAGACTTGCTTTCAAAGGATAAACAAAGGCATAATAGAGATTGATTGTGGGAAGCTTTGTGGATCCTTTTAGATGATCAAAAGACTTGTTTTTAAAGGATAAACAAGTCCTCAATAGAATTTATTGTTGGAAGCTTTGTGCATCCTTTTAGAAGATCAAAAGTCTTTATTACAAATGATAAACAAGACTCAATATAGATTGATTGTTGGATGCTTTGTTGGATCCTTTTAGAGGATCAAAGACTTGTTTTTAAAGAATAAATAAGAGCTCAATAGAGATTTGATTGTTGGAAGCTTTGAGGATCCTTTTAGAGGTTCAAAGACTTGTTTACAAAGGATAAACAAGTGCTCACTAGTGAGTTGATTATTGGAAGCTTTGTGGATTCTTTTAGATGATCAAAGACTTGCTTTCAAAAGGATAAACAAGAGCACAATAGAGATTGAATGTTGGAATCTTGAGTGGATCCTTTAGATGATCAAAAGACTTGCTTTTAAAAAGGATAAATGAGGCACAATAGAGATTGAATATAGGAATCTTTGTGGATCCTTAGAGATGATCAAAAGACTTGCTTTCAAAGGATAAACAAAGGGCAATAGAGATTGATTGTGGGAAGCTTTGTGATCCTTTTAGATGATCAAAAGACTTGTTTTAAAGGATAAACAAGTCCTCAAGAGATTTATTGTTGGAAGCTTTGTGGATCCTTTTAGAAGATCAAAGTCTTTATTACAAATGATAAACAAGAGCTCAATATAGATTGATTGTTGAATCTTTGTGGATCCTTTTAGAG
>CM028367.1:46529303-46672146 GCA_016624345.1 Platycodon grandiflorus | reverse complement strand
GTTAGGTCAGGGTTGCTCGGTGTATAGGCTAGAGGGGGTGAATAGCCTATACTTGTATGTAATAAAAATTTCATCCAATTTTTAACATTTAAAAATTGAGGAGTAGATGAAATGATTAATACAAGTTTATCATCTTCCTTATCGTGCTTAGCAGTTAGAAACATAGGACATCCTAGATCGGCGGATGTAGATCATGGACATTACGAATCGCGGATATGAAACATGCGGTTGGAAGATATATGTTGAACTTAGGCGATGGAAATGAGTTTGAGCGGCGGAAGAATAAACGGCATAAGTTTAACAATTTAGATTAAAGTAAGCGTAAAGATTTGATATGAAAGAGAACTTGACAGTTGACTATAATCGTATTAGATGCATCATTTACTTTCCTTAAGCAGTTGCACATGATAAAGCAAATTATACAAGAAAGAGAAATCAAGGCTGAATGTAACAAATATATATATTATATTAAAATTCAGCGAGGTTTGCTCAAAGGCAAACATGCTTAGTACATCAACCTAGACTCTCTATCCTAGCAATCTTTAGGAAAGAAGGAAAGTGAAATGGAATACCGAAGACTCAAATAAGAACTCTAATCCTAGAAGTTCTAACAACCTTGGAGGTCGGGAAGGAAAGTGCTAGTGTTAGAGTGATGTGAAAGAGAATATTAGGAGTTGTTCAAATAGCAAGTATTTGAACAGGCGAGTGCTAAGCACTCGACCAAAATGATGACACCTTATTGCACAATCGGCACGACTTATAATGTAGTATAAGTCGCCGATATGAATGCAATCTGGACATGTAAGTTCGGCTCTTCATCGGACATCTTCAAGCTTGATCGGCTTCAACGATCGTAAGATACTTGGTCTCTTTCTTGGATGATGAAGTTGAGGCCTTGAAGAGGCGAGTTCTTCGAAGGAAGAAGAACTCAAATCAACAACAAGGTTGTTGATCAGCGAGCTTCTCGGCTTTTGGATTTTCTTCTCTCTCTCTCACAAAGTGTTTGTTCTTACACTTGTGATTTCTCACTCGAAGGAGTGGTTGGATTGAAGAAATGAAGATCAATACCACAACCTTTCTCAAGCATAAGCATACACGGTTTGTGTGTTCTAGTGCTTGTGCTCTCTCTCTTGCTCTTTTGAAATGAGGATGAGAGTCTTCTTATATAGTTTGGAGAAGAAGAGGTGACCGTTGGTGTATTGAATAGGTTTATGCCCGTTGGTGATCTGAATCTCATAATGCGCGAGTACATTTTGGATTTGTTGGGCAAAGACCTTGATTAGGTTTGAGTCTTGAAGATGATGTGACACGTGGACATAGTTGGACGTGTCGAGCTTAGCTGGATGCGGTTGATTGATGTGGACGTATCATTGCTTTGGCCAGTGCGGCGTCACGTGCTTGGCCTTTTAAAATGAAGCTTTGAAGACCGCGAACACTTTCGAAGAGGAAATGTCTATTGGATAAACGTGAAGGTGCGGACATCGATGCGTATCTTGGATTTGTCGACAGATCTTGTAACGGATCTATTTTGGCTTGAAGTGCGTTGAGTAACGACCGATGTATCTCGTGATCTTACGGTTTCTCGGCGGTTGTTCGATGAGGATTTGGCCGATTCGAGATCGCCATTATAGAAGCTGGCGATGTAGAAACCGGCGATGGTCACGATGTTCCTCTTGAATAAATAGCTTCTCTGCGGTTGTTCGATGAAGTGCTTTGGCGGATACGAGAATCTGCCGATATAGAGCTGCGATGTAGAGATGGCTATTTAGGCGATCATAGGCGAAGGAAATGTCGCTAGTGAGACATCTGCCGATAGTCACGTCGGTGGCAATTTGAAGAGCTTGATTCATATGAAGGTTTGTCATCATTCGGTAGGACAAAGACTCGGATATGTACAAAGACTTCCTAGTCTAATGACCTATGCATTGTTTCAACAAGTGCCACACTAACCGTGCGCGGCCCTTTTAGCCACTTGTGAAACATGCGTTGTAATGGGAACAAGCAAATCCGTGTTGGAATATGCATACATATATATCGGTGATTTACGGGCATATTCCTAACAATCTCCTCCTATTTGCTTGGGACCATTACTACAATTGACTTATACATATAGCTCTTTAAAGCGGTTGTTCAATCCTTAGTAATAACATGCCACTACTTGAATATTCATTTATATCAAGGCATGCCCTAGGTTGAACTTACAAGCGATAGCGTATGTATAGTCACCTATTGCTAAGTATTTGAGACTCAATAAATGAAAGAACAAATACGAAGCAATAAGCTGAAATGATTGTTAGGCAAATGATAATATTGCCTTAAGAGTGTGTTTCTTGCATCGGATGATCGAAGAATGTTGCTCAAGCAAGAAGTAGAAAGTATAAGTAACTTGTTATCTAGTTCTTAATCGAATTGATTAAGCATCTTCATCTAGTCGTATTATAATAGTCATATAGTATTTTCTTTGTATGGGTAGATACACAATCTTACAACAATCCTACAAGTTGTCTATCTCTCCTCCTTAATATTTGTCTATCTCTCTCTCCTTAATATTTGTTTATCTCTCCTCCTATTTGTTTATCTCTCCTCCTTACAAGTTCACACTTTCGGAGGGCATTACAACTTCACAATCTCTCCTCCTTAATGAATATTGTTCTCAATAGTGTTAATCCTACTATAATTTCTTAGGCCTAACTTCCTTCATAATCACTTGGGGCCATTACTTCCTTATTATAATCTCTCCTCCTTAATGGTTCATTGATTATTTGCAATTTTCACAATCTCTCCTTCTTTCCTCCTTACTAGTTTTCTCCTCCTCCTACTAGTTGTTGGGGTTATTACTACTTCACATTACTACTTCACAATTACTTGGGGCCATTACTACTTCACAATCTCTCCTCCTTAATGGCCACAAGTTAAAGATAGATTGATAGTTATCAATTGAATTATGGAGTATTAGAAACTAAATATGAGAGAGAACATGCTTATGGTAATTCATAAGGTATGAATTTTGACAGTAGAGGAAGGAAGTTTGGTCTTGTTAAATCTTTGTCTTTTTAGAAATGCCGAAGTGATTTCTTGGATGTAATTCTGCGAGAGAATATAGACCGTATCGAGTAAATACGGTTACTTGTCATATTTGAGACTCTTAGTGTGCGATAGCTTATGATACACAATTTTCATGTATGAGACATACATAATAGGATATCGAGGTTAGAAATTGTGTTTCCATTGCTTGTAAGAAGATTTTACAAGAATGTAGTGTGACAAGCTTTATTTTGTAATAGGAGTATCAAATAGGGTAAGCTGTTTAATTAGTGATACCAATTGGTGAGTAGTAAATCATTCAAAATAGTCTCCTCCTTAAGGTATATCAAGTCAAAACAGGCAAGTATGGTTGAGTCTTATGCGACTTTTGTTGGATGCATGAGATATACATCTAAAACATGAGATGTAAGATTTGCCTACGAGGTATTCTTGAAGTTCATCAAGAAAGTAAACTGCAGGCATAAACGAGTATGTACCAGGACAAATTTTGAATACTTAACTCAAAAGAAAATGGCAAAAGTAGATAAACAGATGTTCACAAAATTAAACACGTTACCTATTTATCATAATAAAACAAAAGAGGATTAGTTTGATAAAACAGAGACCTAGCTAGTCATCCTAATGAGGTAGAGTTAAAGGATGAAGGTCTGCGATTCTAATCGAAGGAACATTGACCGAATTTGAATGGGCGTTTTTGGTTGAAGCTCCTCTGAGATGAGGGTTGCTCAAGGTGAGCATTTGAGGCGATGGGAGCGAGCGATAGTAGCGGTGCGTCTCTTGTGGGAATCCAAGGGATGAAATTGGATACATTGTTCTGGGGTCTCGAAGACGATTCCTTACACGACGAGAGATTCGACGAGGTCGTTGAATCACTTGAGGAAGAGGAGTGGCAAGAAGGACCATCATACGATGACGCCATTCGGTGTGGGAGATGGGTCGATGAGGAGGACTAGGCAGATTTGGTGAACACATGATGCAAATGACTCTATTGGTGGAGAAATTTTGAGGTACGAAGTCGGTTCTTGTTTTTGGAGGCGATACCAATTTTATACAACTTTTTGAATTTTTGAGAAGATGAAAGGGTTTCTTGATTAGAGGAATGGGAAAAGACATTTTGGGGGCTTAAAGAAGTGAGTGCATTTAATGACATAGTAATGATAGTCGATTTGGGATTATGTCATCATGCTTAGTGTAATTATGGCTAGTACATAGGCAGTCTAGAAGATATTAATATTATTTTCAAACAAGAGGTTTAAAATTAATCGATTAATTTGATTGCCTTTATTGTGGTATTAATGGGTACAACGCTTCTAGAGATATTATGAGTGTTATTTTACTTCAAGCGAGTTGTTTGAGTAAATTAATCAAAAATAGAACGGCATTGGTTGTTTAAGGACGAATTGGGGACAAAACAACTTGACCAAGCCATATGACACGGTTGTACATGACACATATGTGGAAGTTTTAGATGAATGTGTCTTAAGATTGTCGATATCAATCTTGAAGTCGATACCAATTTTGAGAGATTTGATGAGTCTTTTAATGAATGAAGACACTATCGGCAGGTTGTATTAGGTATTTGCTAAAGTAGGCTCGATATCAATTGTTATGTCTATTATTGGTAGTGTGATTAATATCGGCTAAGGTAAGGACAGTGATACCAATTGAATAGACTCTATTTATAATGGACATCAATCTATTTAAGATTAATAAAGCTTAGTAAGAATATTAAATAGACCAAGTATGTGAGATATTGAATGTGTACACAAGTGATGTCCGTTCTTCTTTACGTCCAGATCTAGGTCATTTACATCAAAGAAGAGATGCAGACTAGAATTGATCGAAGAGAGTGAGACGTAGCCTATATACGGCGGGTCATATCGGTGTTCACTCTGAGGAAGGACTTAATATTTGAAAATATTAGTCTTCCCAAGAATTCTTGAATGTCGACTATCTTGAGGATAGGTCGAGTTACTAGAGATTTTTAACTACATCCTTTTTGACAAAGAATCACATGATAAGGTGTAGCGAGTGTTTTGAATTCAATCGTATACCAATTAGGTTGAGCCATTATAATGGGAACAACTAATCAAGCCTTTATAACTACAATCTCATAAGGTACATAAGATTTTGTAGTTGTCGTTACTAAGAACACAAAGTCTTTGTTGAATTGTCTTGAAAGGTTCGATTTAGCGACACCGTTGTTCAAAGCAGATTTACTAATAATCTTGACCTTTTAATCATGAAGGATAGAGATTGAGTAATAGCGATTCCTTGATAGGTTGACATGAAGGTCATGAATACTGCGATCTGCCTATTTGTTAAGAGACTATAGGTTTTGGCGTAACTTGAATTTACTCATTGTGAAAAGATTAAATTCGAAAGGCAATTATCATGGTGTCTAAGGATGAAAGTTAAGCGGTAGTAGAAGACCATAACTTGATGTAGCGGTTGTTCAAGAATGGTTTGCGATGGGATGTCGGCGAGTTTGTGTCTCGGTAGAGTGATCATTTCATTAAGAACAATTCTTTTAATCACCGAATAAAATGGAGATAATAAAGAATAATAAGTTTGATCAACACACTTAACACATTAGTTCATGCTATCAAAGGAATGCGAGACAAGTAGATAAGCATGAGAAAAGTTGCGAGCTTGTATTCAATAATCCAAGTAGTTTTACACATTATGTTGCAAGGATCGGTGATTACAAGAACAATACAAGCTGGATTTTTAGTGACTGATTACATGAGAAAGATACATAATGATTCAATTTACGAAAGAAATACATGTTACAAATTTGTGTCCTATAGGTCCTAATCCTAGACATTAGATGAGGAGTCATCGGTCAAGGATTTAGAAGGAGTTGGATGATAGGAAGATGGCCGTGTTCTTTTTGATTTCCTCCAACTCTCGGGAGGCGAACATCTTCACTTCTTCGGGTCATTATGAGAGCACCGAAGGGTGATGGCCGTCAAAGATGTCTTGCTTGGCCCATGAATCCCCTTTGATATTCACGGGGACTTATGGTCGTTGTTAGCGGTTCGTCATCTTTGTCAATTCCATATTAGCTACTTAATTCAGCGCTGAATTATCTCGCATCGGCCATCTTTGAGGTGATGGTCGGCATACCTACATATAACCGAAAGACTTGTTGCACATGGCAATATGTTAAATGTTTTCCAAACATTTGACATTTCTTTTCAGGGATCTTTTCGTGAAGTTCAAGTATGCAAGCAGACTTCCAAAAGTGGAATGAGTATGTGCTAATTGATTTTCCCGAGTGATTCATCTGTAGACATTTTAGAGTATCAATGAGATTGATAGCTAAAAGTTAGAAGAGAGAATGAAATCACTTTTGGCATTAATTGATGGTTTTCTATCTTACTTTTAAAACTAATTGACTAAAAGAGTTCTTAAGTGTTCGACAATCATGGTTTGCTATAAATCATGCTTGATGGCAAACTTCTATGATTATCGGACGAGACAAAAGATCTTTTTATCAATTGTTTTCTCAACAAGACTGTGGAACCATAATTAATGATTTCGATACACAAGACTTGATGCAATTTCTCTCATGCTTGGTAACTGTGAATAAGAAAGGATTTTTAGAAAATGATTTTCACGAGATGTTTGGAAATACATTATTGAGAGAAATTTAGATTAGCTCTTGTGAAATAACGAAATAAAATCGAAACAACTCGAATGAATATGAAGAAATCATACCCATTGTTGAGGAATTGTCTTGATCCAATCTTAGGACTTGGATTTAGTAACATTTGTGAGATTTTGAATCATCGATTTGTAACTAGTGTAATCTATAGGCGGTTTGTGAGTTTTGTCATAGTAGAGATTGAATGAAGAAGGAGCTCTACTTATACTCACGGAGGTTAGGCGAAGGATACTCAATAATGAAGCATTACTTGTTGAGTTGTCCTTCGATCACGCCTTGGGGGATAGGTGTGAAGTCTAGATATTCTCAAGATTCTTGGTAAGGATTGATGTTGATTGTCTTGTCGTTTTCCAAGATTTTGAAAATAGTCTTAACTTTAATCGAAGCGTCAAACTTCGAAAAGTGTGCCTCCACCTTTAATAGACTTGAGAGAGTAGGTCTTTAAAGGTTTTTACTTCTATAAGTCAGCACATACAAGCGAGCTTATGAAGTGTTGGTTGGCGAGATGTGGAAATTCAGCCAACTACGGGGTTTTCGAAAAACATTTGAAACCGGTGATAGGAAAAATCTGATTTGTTTTTGAAAAACCATTTGCATAAAACAAATCATACAATCAATGTATATTAATAAAAGTGCGGTATGACAGGTTATTATGCATTGTTGTCGATGATATGTATGAGCATATTAGTTCGGAGACATGAGCACGAGTCATTAGAAAGCAAATAGCTAACTGTTTTGTATAGGCATGAGAGAGGTCTTTATCAACTCCTTTGGACTTATCGTGATTTTTCACTTCATTGTTGTAAAGTCCAGCGGTGAAGATTTTGACCTTGAGTGAGTGAAGGACATGAGTGAATTCTCATGAGTGATCGCGATCCTTCATGAATCGGCGGCCATGTTACTATCTGCCGATGGAGAGAGATGTTGCATGATTGACCTTTTCGTCATATGAGTTCTGCCCAAAGTACTCATAGAGAAAATTAGCAACATTTATGAGCTAAAGATAGCTCTAGTAATCCAATAATACAAATGAGACTTAATAAGCATGACAAAAGAATAATTATTCAAAATACGGCTTATAAGTGTAACCCAAAGTGTTAAGAAATTAGGAGTGGGGTTACTTCCTCATTAAACTCTTTGAACAGTCTGCTCATAGTCGTTGAAGCACCGGTTCTAATACGAGCATAGGTTCTTTGAGTGTATTCTTGCTCGGTGAGGCTTTTCATTGAAGGAAGACAAATTCATCATTGATGTCCTTAGGCCAAGAACTTACAATCTCGGTGATTTTGAAGATGACATATCTTTGATTTCCTTTGAATTTCCTTTGAAACTCTTCTTATTTCCTCTGCTCTAAACTTTTATAAAAAGTTTTCTTGAGAAGGTGTTGGATTGGAACAATCGTTAGCCTTATGTCAAGAGAGCATGTTTTTGGAAGGGATTCTAAGTAATTCATCTATCAAATATGAGTTTAACCCATTTGCCAAAGAAGATACCAAGATTTAAGAACAGATTTATGAAACATGCATAATCCTTAGCAAGTCAACCTCCACTATAATACTTCTCTTCACAATATCAATGTAATTCGATATATGATAAATTTTCTTATAGTGAACACATTGTCATCACAATACTCTTTCTCACATGTTTTTGAAAACAAAATTTATTTTGATTTGAAGATGGTTTTCAAAAGGCTTTCGGGATTCTCGGTCAAAAGGTTTTTGTGGATAAAAGATTTTGAAAAGACTCCTTTTGACTATGCATCTAATCGAGCGGCGGGATCTAAACTCTCGGGTTATTAAGCTGAAATAAGGTTTGAGTGCGCTCGATACCAATTGTTAGGTCAGGGTTGCTCGGTGTATAGGCTAGAGGGGGTGAATAGCCTATACTTATGTAATAAAAATTTCATCCAATTTTTAACATTTAAAAATTGAGGAGTAGATGAAATGATTAATACAAGTTTATCATCTTCCTTATCGTGGCTTAGCGAAGTTAGAAACATAGGACATCCTAGATCGAGATGTAGATCATGGACATTCGAATCGCAGATATGAAACATGCGGTTGGAAGATATATGTTGAACTTAGGCGATGGAAATGAGTTTGAGCGGCGGAAGAATAAACGGCATAAGTTTAACAATTTAGATTAAAGTAACGTAAAGATTTGATATGAAAGAGAACTTGACAGTTGACTATAATCTGTATTAGATGCATCATTTACTTTCCTTAAACAGATTGCACATGATAAAGCAAATTATACAAGAAAGAGAAATCAAGGCTGAATGTAACAAATATATATATTATATTAAAATTCAGCAGAGGTTTGCTCAAAGGCAAACATGCTTAGTACATCAACCTAGACTCTCTATCCTAGCAATCTTTAGGGAAGAAGGAAAGTGAAATGGAATACCGAAGACTCATATAAGAACTCTAATCCTAGCAGTTCCTAACAACCTTGGAGGTCAGGGAAGGAAAGTGCTAGTGTTAGAGTGATGTGAGAAGAGAATATTAGGAGTTGTTCAAATAGCAAGTATTTGAACAACTGAGTGCTAAGCACTCGACCAACAATGATGACAACTTATTGCACAATCGGCACAGCTTATAATGTAGTATAAGTCTGCCGATATGAATGCAATCTGGACATGTAAGTTCTGGCTCTTCATCGGACATCTTCAAGCTTGATCTGGCTTCAACGATCTGTAAGATACTTGGTCTCTTTACTGGATGATGAAGTTGAGGCCACTGAAGAGACTGAGTTCTTCGAAGGAAGAAGAACTCAAATCAACAACAAGGTTGTTGATCAAGCAGAGCTTCTCAGCTTTTGGATTTTCTTCTCTCTCTCTCACAAAGTGTTTGTTCTTACACTTGTGATTTCTCACTCTGAAGGAGTGGTTCTGGATTGAAGAAATGAAGATCAATACCACAACCTTTCTCAAGCATAAGCATACACAGTTTGTGTGTTCTAGTGCTTGTGCTCTCTCTCTTGTGTTTTTGAAATGAGGATGAGAGTCTTCTTATATAGCTGGAGAAGAAGAGGTGACCGTTGGTGTATTGAATAGGTTTATGCCCGTTGGTGATCTGAATCTCATAATGCGCGAGTACATTTTTGGATTTGTTGGGCAAAGACCTTCAGTTAGGTTTGAGTCTTGAAGATGATCTGTGACACAGGCTGGACATAGTTGGACGTGTCGAGCTTAGCCTGGATGCAGTTGATTGATGTGGACGTATCATTGCTTTGACTGGAGTGCGGCGTCACGTGCTTGGCCTTTTAAATGAAGCTTTGAAGACCGCGAACACTGTTCAGAAGAGGAAATGTCTATTGGATAAACGTGAAGGTGCAGACATCGATGCGTATCTTGGATTTGTCAGACAGATCTTGTAACGGATCTATTTTGGCTTGAAGTGCGTTGAGTAACGACCGATGTATCTCGTGATCTTACGGTTTCTCGGCGGTTGTTCGATGAGGATTTGGCCGATTCGAGATCTGCCATTATAGAACTGCTGATGTAGAAACCGCTGATGGTCACGATGTTCCTCTTGAATAAATAGCTTCTCTGCGGTTGCTCGATGAAGTGCTTTGGCGGATACGAGAATCTGCCGATATAGAACTGGCGATGTAGAGATGGCTATTTAGGCATCATAGGCGAAGGAAATGTCGCTAGTGAGACATCTGCCGATAGTCACGTCACCGGCAATTTGAAGAGCTTGATTCATATGAAGGTTTGTCATCATTCGGTAGGACAAAGACTCGGATATGTACAAAGACTTCCTAGTCTAATGACCTATGCATTGTTTCAACAAGCTGCCACACTAACCGGTACGCAGCCCTTTTAGCCACTTGTGAAACATGCGTTGTAATGGGAACAAGCAAATCACTGTGTTGGAATATGCATACATATATATCAGCTGATTTACAGGCATATTCCTAACAGCATCTTTCAACTTCCTCGAAGCATACGTAATAACTTTCCCATTTTTCATAAGTACACAACCCAAACCTTCCTTGGATGCATCGCTGTAAATCATGAAGTTATCACCACCACTAGGTAACGCCAATACAGGAGCTGTTGTCAACTGTTGCTTCAATTCTTGGAAACTGTTCTCACACTTATCATCCCATACAAACGGTGTTGTCTTCTTTGTCAAGTTCGTCATAGGAGTAGCAATTTTTGAAAACCCCTCAATAAACCTCCGATAGTATCCCGCTAAGCCCAAGAAACTTCGGATCTCACTCACTGTACGTCGATCTTTTCCAATTCGTTACTGCTTCCACCTTTGATGGATCAACTGCTATCTCATCCTTCGAAACAACATGCCCTAGAAAAGATACCTCTTCGAGCCAAAAAGCACATTTACTAAATTTGGCAAATAACTTCTTCTCCCGAAGGACTGATAACACCAACCTCAAATGTTGCACATGTTCTTCCCGCGATTTAGAGTATACAAGGATGTCGTCGATGAATACTACCACAAAGCAATACAAATACTCGTGAAATACCCGATTCATCAAATCCATGAATACTGCCGGCGCATTCGTCAACTCGAATGGCATAACAACAAACTCAGAATGACCATACCTCGTGCGAAAGGCTGTCTTAGGTACGTCTTCCGCTCGCACCTTTAGCTGGTGGTAACCGCTCCTCAAGTCTAGTTTGGAATACACAACCGATCCCTGTAACTGATCGAACAAATCATCAATATGTGGTAGAGGATACTTGTTCTTGATTGTTACCTGATTCAACTGCGTGTAATCGATACACAACCTCAAGGTACCATCTTTCTTTCTCACAAATAACACTGGCGCACCCCACGGTGATACACTTGGTTTAATAAACTCCCTGTCAAGGAGTTCTTGCAACTGGTCTTTCAACTCTGCTGGTGCCATTCTATACGGAGCTTTAGAAATTAGAGTAGTTTCCGGCAATAGCTCAATACAAAACTCAACTTCTCTATCAGGAGGCAATGTATAATCAGTAGAGAACACATCTGAGAATTCACAGACTATAGGAATTTTTTCTAACACCGGTGTAGCAATACCCCTATCAACCACACATGCCAAATAACCCACACAACCATGCGATAACAACTTCCTAGCTTTCAAAGCAGAAATAACATGCAAACCACTCTTAACGGCATCACCCACAAACACAAATTCAGGTACATTCGGCATAGAAAAAGTAACTTTTTTTCTATGACAATCTACTAGAGCATGATATGCACACAACCAATCCATGCCAAGTATCACATCAAAATCACGTATGGGCAACACCACTAAATCAGCATGCAAAATGTGATCACCTACAAGTATATCACAAGCTTGGTACACATTCGAAGCCAACATATGCTCCCCCAACGGGGTAGACACTTCAAGCACAAAAGATAACGACTGGGGCAAAACATACAAGTTGTTCATAAAATGAGATGCAACATATGAATGTGATGAGCCAGGGTCTATAAGAACTCGTGCTCTACTACCGAAGATAGAAAGACTACCTCCTATAACTGACGTAGACTCCGGCACTCCTCGCTGATCGAGTCCGAACACACGACCCTGAACCTTAGGCCTACCCTCGCTATCTCTCTTCGCACCGCTAGACTGCATACTCGTGCTCCCAGCCTGACTGTTCTTCAGCTTAGGAAAATCCCTTTTCATGTGACCGGCTTCCCCACAATTGTAGCATTGCCCTGGTTTATACCCCAACTTACTCAAGCAATTATTCTCCGTATATCCATACCTTGAACAATAGTTACAAACTGACGAAACACTATGCTGACTCTGAGCACGAGTGGCATTGTTACTTTGCCCACCGGATTGTTGTCTTTGCTACCCCTCGAACTGTCCTCTCCATTGATTCCCCCTACGGTTGTTACGATTACCACTACCATACCGGTTACCAGAACTTTGTCCTCGTCCCTGATTCTGTGATGTTTGCGAAAAGTTGTTCAAATTTCTCCCTCGGTGCTCTTCTATATCACCTTCTATTCCATAAGCCCGATCCACTGCACTCCGATAATCAGTAAGTTGTAAGGACAGCAACTGTTTCCTATACTTAGTCTTCAAACCCTTTTATGAATTTCTGTGCCTTTCTTGCCTCGGTAGGGATTAAGTGACTACAGTAACGAGCCAATTCTGTGAACTTGGCCGAATACTGTGCCACCGACATAATGCCTTGCTCCAGATCGTAGAACTCCCGCTCTCTTCTTTCACGAACCACCTCCGGAACATACTGCGCTTTAAACTCCCTCAAGAAGTTAAGCCAACTGTAAGGTTCTCCCTGTAAGTCCCAGCTCCCCTGTAGTACCTGCCACCAATGCCCTGCCGCTCCTTCCAGTTTAAACATAGTTAAGGTAACCTTTTCATCATCATTGCAACCCAAAGCTGCAAATATCTTGATTATATGCTCGATCCACAATTCTACCTTCGTTGCATCCGGTTCTCCAAGAAATACACGTGGTTTCATCTTCAAGAAACGTTCAAGGGTAGTAGTGTGATTTCTGTGCCTCACCTCAGGCTGTGGTACTTCAACTTCCGGTTGTGGGGCTTCTACTTTCGGTGGAGGTGATGCTCCCCCATTAATTCTCTCGGTCATTTGATTCATCAATTTCATCATCCTTCCAAACATAACTGTTATATTTTCATTCTGATTCTCCTGGTTCGGTTCAGGAGGGACATTAGGCGGACGATTAACATCCTCATCTCGACCGTCATTCCCGCCGGCACTTGAACCAACTCTACTAGTACTCGCTCCGAGCCTAGTCCGCACCATTTTAACCTACACACAACACTCGACGTTAAAATCTCAATAATAAACCATACCCACCTAGGCCATGGAACCTATCCTGGCGAATAGCTAACACAAGCTCTGATACCAACTGTGACGCCCCGACCCGGATCTCTATACGAAATTCAAAGGTCGAGTCGCCAAAACAACACAACACCAAGGAGAGCACGTGACGTAACCGCCCATACTTACAACTAACACAACTTATAAACCTGATATAATACAAACATGTCTTCGGCAAAACTACAGCCGGAACCCAACAACTAAGACCACAAGTCTAAAACTTGGGAAAATAAACAACGACAACAACAACAACAACATCGGCCACAACATGCCGGAATATGAAGCATACACCACGAGCTATAACTTGCTCGGAAAACAAACTATTTTAACAACACGACTATACAAGAGCACGGCATACATATGCCGGCCACTAAAAGAATATACAAAACAACACCAAGTAGTACTACCCATGGTAAAGTTTACATAACTTCACAAAACCATTCGTCCTTACCAAAAGAAAATAACTAACTGGAAACCAGATTCTCGAGCTACCAAACTAAGATGACCTCCAGGCTAACGCTAACCCTTCCCGATCTCACCATGAACTTCCGAGCTGGCTCGGATCTAAGGAAAAACATATAAACAAAAAAAACGGGGTGAGTCGAAACTCAATAAGTTACTAAATGCAACTACATGACATGACATAATGCTCAAATAACAAACATAACATGGTAAAAGCATTTACATACCACAACTGAACATATACCATCATCTTTGATATACACATAACACATCTCAATTAGCACCTTGATACCCACATAAATGCTTGTAAACAAACCATGTTATAAAAGGATATCATTTCTCTTTCTTCGTCTTTGCGTTGCTCCTGCAATACACAAAATAACCATGTGTCCTCGATACCCGTGTACGTAGTATTGACGTCCCCGATAAACCTATCGAGTTCTACTAGCAAACCAAATCATGCGTATTGATACAACAGTGGGGCTACTTCTCAATTGTGGCCAACAGAAGAGGGGTGTGTGAACTCCGGTACGGCGACTTACAGCGATCACAAACATTGATTTGTGAAGACTATAGGTCTTCCCACCATAACAAAAACAAACGACAACGCCAGCTGGACTTACACAACACACAAGTAGGTATTTTTACTCAACTTATGCAATTAACCATCAAGTTCAAAAGTAGTGAACTTGACAAATACCACGTAGATTATATTATTCTACAACATATAATCATCAAACATTTTGATCAAAGTCTTTAAACACAACTTTAGAGCTCATTTACAAGTCTCTAACATACCAGTATCAATTACTCGGAGGACCGAAATCTATATCAATTGAACTCTAATATTCATAAAAAATTAACTTGTGATTCGTAGAATTATAATCTTCCCAAAAATCTACTTTTGGTGTCATTTCTTAGAGTTCATAAAATTGGGTATAATTGCTATATGCAATTTTCACCATTTAAAGTCTCTAACATGTTTTCTTTAATTCAATTCCATGGTTGAGCTCTTAAATTCAACATGCAACATCATCCAAACCCAACACTCAACACATAAACATGTTATACATCTCAACATATCATTTAGACATGAATATACCAAATATACAAGTCATGCATGTACAATTTAGAGCAAGTATGCAATAGTTTCTAAGCATACAAAGGGGATTAGTAACTTACTTTAAATGCACAATCAAACCAACAAAATCACAATCCAAGCCTTGTAATGAAGTCTCCTAGTCTTTAGCAACACTTTGGTGGTCTTGCATGGAAGATCCAAAGGTTGAATGTTGAGATGTAAAACACACACACTATTCTCACCTTAATCTCCCACACTTAAGTTCTCAAGCTTTCATGGAAGGAAGAAATGAAGAAGATGAATAAATGAAGTCTCTCACAAGGCTTGGGATTAACTTAGCAAGGCTGGTCAACAGGTCAAACAAGGGTACAACACATTCAGCCAAGGGTCCAAGGGTCAAAAGTCAAAAATTACAAAGAAATGGGTCTGTTCGTACACTCGCACGGCCGTGCCAAAAACATACGCACGGTCGTGCCAACGTTTACAGCCAAAATTTGGAGTTTCTGTCCACTCTCGCACGACCGTGCCATGAAAGGGTGCACGGTCGTGCCAAGTTTCACAGCCTAAGTCTCAACTTTCTGTTTGTTCTCGCACGGCCGTGCCATGAATGGGTGCACGGTCGTGGCCAAGTTTTAACAGTCAGTCTCACTTCTATTTCACTCTATTTCCTAGGCTTGATCACTTGGCCACTCCTAGGTTGATTGTATAGCATTTAAAACACATCTAATCCATATTATGCAACACAATAATCAAATTAACAATGCATGCACATAATCACGTGATCAACATGCTAATGAAATATTATTACACAATCTCTCTCTCTCTATCAGCATGCAAATGTGTAGAGGCCGAAAGGGCGAATTGGGTGCGTAAAACCTTCCTGATTCGTAACTTGGCCCCCGAACCCATAATCTAAAGTTTTTCTCCCGTTTACTTTATAAACGAGAGTGGTGACTCTGTTTTCAAAGATAAACATGTTTTTCATGTTTATCAAACCATAAAATAAAATAGAGGGGAACCACAAGACGCGAGCAAGAAAGCCCGAAAGAATGATCCTGCGGGATCGGGGCGCTTACAGTGGGTTGCCAGGGAGTAATGGGCTTGGGGTTGGGCTTTATAAAAGGGCTGCCACAAAAGCTTGGGTCAGGCCACTAAATATAACAGATTCAATTACCTAAAGTCAACTTTTATTATTTTCCTTAACTTAATTTATTTATTTTTATTTTTTTGTCAATACTAAAAAAAGTAATTGTCTACAATCCATTATTTTCATTCAATTTCTTCAAAGGAGCAAAAACTTAAAGAAAAAATATGTAACCCCCCGCCCTTTTTTATTTTCTCGATTATATTTTTTTCAACTAGGTAAGTTGAAAGAAATTAGGCCTACTTTCATTATAGCTATTTATTTTTTAGTTTTTGATTTCGTTTGTATATATTAATTATTTTTTTCCTAGCATGATTTAACATAATTTATTTAGAAAGTCAAAACAAAAATTACTAAAGAAACTGAAAGATTAGTTTACTTAGAAAAAATATTTTTATATTTAAATAAAAAATAATTGAAGGGCAATTGTGTCAAAATATTGAATAATTGAAGCAAATATTAATTAATGTAGTGGATAAGTAATGTTGATATTGTTATTGTGGACATGCTCTTCATTTGTGTACAATTTTATTGCTAAACTTATTATGACTTAGGAGCACTCTATTTAGTGTGATATAAAATAGGAGTGCATGTAGGAGTACTATTTGTTGCAAAAAAGACGCCATGCCCAGTGGAGTGGCCTGTATCCTATTCAATATGCTCCCCTCCTTTCGTTTCATTCAAAGAATTCATGCATGAAAAGTTTAATAACTAAGAGATATTAGTGTAATTAAAAAAATACTTAAGCATAACTAAAATGCTTACAATATAATTGGAGGGTATATATGAAAAAAATTATGAACAATGTAAGCATAATTTTTGAAAGGGGAATGGAGGGAGTAGACGGTAGTGCACTTTGAAGGCTGATTATTGTTCTGCTCTGCAGACAGTTTTGTTTGTATCATCGGTGCTCTGCTCCTGTGAGTGGAGTTCGAATGATCTTTTGCAACTCCATTTTTTCATTGTATTTGACTGGTCGGTTTTTTGCCCGGAGAAATCTCTCTCTCTCTCTCTCTCTCTCTCTCTATATATATATATATATATATATATATATATATATTTAAAGTTGATGAGAATACATTAGGTTGTGACTGATAGAGATACACCCGTCTCTCCTAGTTAAATTAGGATACCTTCTTTCCTAATTATACTTGTACTACTTTCCTAATTACACTTGTATTATATTAGGACTACTTTCGTATCTTGCACTCCAAGCTATCTTGTGTATATAAATATGTTTACAAGTCAATAATATGATTTGAGATTCTCCAATACTTTAATATTGTCATATGGTATCAAAGCCCTAGATCCACTTTACCTCCTCCGCTGTTCTTTTTTTTTTTTTCCGGCCTTATGGCATCATCTGGGTCTTTTGTTCTTCTTCCCAATTCTGCCGAGCCCTCCAAGCCACTCATTGCAATATCTCTCTCTCATATTCTTAAACTAACCTCCACGAATTACCTAGCATGGAAGATTCAAGTTGAAGCCACCATACTAGGTCATGACCTCTTTGAGTATATTGATGGCACATGTCTCGCCCCACCACAGTTTCTCACCGCAGCCGAGCCCTCTACACCAGCCACACCCGCCTCCGATGACACCACCGCAAAGTCTGCAACCACCAAATCTACACCCACCAAAAACCCGGTATACTCCACCTGGTTTCGCCAAGACAAGCTGCTCTTGGGCGCACTTGCTGGTACCTTATCACCCTCCCTTGTTCCTCTCATCTCCCAATGCACTACTTCCCTTAATGTTTGGAAGACATTAGCCAAAACCTATGCAAACCCCACCCGCGGACACATCAAAAAGCTCAAGGATCGACTCCGCACTATAACCAAAGGCCCACGCTCTGTCACAGATTATATGCAGGACGTCAAGCTGTGTTCTGACCAACTCGCTTCACTTGGCCGTCCCATAGACAACGATGACCTTGTTGAGAAAATCTTGGATCAATTGAATGACCCGAATTTTGATTCCATCGTTCAATCCATACTCAGCCGTGACACCCCCATATCCTTTGATGAGTTACACGAGAAGTTAATCAATCGTGAGCTCATCATCAAACACAAAACAACCTCCAACCCATCTTTTCCTGCCACCGTGCACTATACCACCCGGAACCAAAATCACACACCTCCTACCAAAAACGCTAACCCCTCACCCAGCCCACCCACTTACGGCCCCTCCTCTATTCCTTCCACCCATGCCAATAACTCTACCTCTAGACAGCGAGAACCCTTCAAGGGTCGTTGCCAATGGTGTCGAACCCCTGGCCATTATATCTCTTAGTGTCATTCCTTTCGCCAACAATATCCCAATACCGTCTTCCCATCTCCGCCTCCCAACCCTAACATCTCCCCTCATCCTCAGTCTCGTCCTAATTTTTCCCCCACTCCTGCCGTCTACAACTCTTCTCTCCATAACAACCCATCTCCTTCATGGCTCTTAGACAGTGGCGCAAGTCATCATGCCACTAATGATCTTGAGACCCTTGCTTTACACTCTCCATACAATGGCACCGAGGAACTGCTCATTGGTGATGGCTCGGTCTAAATATAACTCACCGGTTCTACATCTCTCTCTTCTCCTACTTCTTCGTTTGTTTTAAATAATGTTCTGCATGTTCCGTCCATGTCTCGAAATATTATCTCCATTCATAAATTTTGTCAAGATAATTCTGTGTCTATTACCTTCTCATCATCTTCTTTTTTTGTGAAAGATCTTCGCACCGGGGAAATCCTTCACCAAGGGCGTCCTAGATTTGGAGTCTATGAGTGGCAGTCGTCTTCTCCAACTACTCATTCCGCTGCACTCTCGTCTACTGCAAATTGGCATCACAAATTAGGACATCCAGCTATTCCTATTCTTCGATATATTAGCAGAACTTTCAATTTAAACATTCCTAGTTTACTACCTTTTAATTGTAATTCTTGTGACTGTAACAAAAGTCACAAACTTCCTTTTTATGATAATACTCTTTCTTCTCATGGTCCTCTTGATTTAATTTACAGCGATGTTTGGACATCTCCCATTCATTCGTTTGATGGTTATAAGTATTATATTATTTTCGTGGATCATTTTTCAAAGTTTGTGTGGCTGTATCCATTGAAAAACAAGAATGATGCTCTTCCTGTGTTCTCTAGATTTAAAACTCTTGTTGAACGTTTTTTTAATCGTCCCATCATCACTCTTTACAGTGACAATGGTGGTGAGTATCTTGGCCTACGTTCCTTCTTGGCAACTCATGGTATTTCTCACCTCACCACTCCCCCTCACACTCCGGAACACAATGGATATTCTGAAAGACGTCATCGTCACATTGTTGAGACAGGTCTAGCCCTACTCACTCATTCTTCCTTGCCACTCAAGTTTTGGTCTCTCGCTTTCGCTACTGCATGCTATCTCATAAATCGCATGCCAACGCCCACTCTTCAATTTCAATCTCCGTTTCTCAAACTTCACAACCAGACACCAAACTATCTTAAGCTTCACAGCTTTGGGTGTCTTTGTTACCCATGGTTACGACCTTACACATCTCACAAACTTGATCCCCGTTCCATTCCATGTGTTTTTGTCGGTTATTCTGCCACACAGAGTGCCTTTTATTGCCTTGATCCAAAAACACATAAAATTTACACCTCTCGTCATGTCAAATTTGTGGAAACCGTCTTTCCTTTCTCTTCTCACAATGATTCTGACTCACCAACCTTCCTTGCCAATGAATGGTGTACCCATAGTCTCCACATCCTTCCCCGTCCCACATCTACCGCCATCATTACTTCACCGGATCCACCTTCCCCTATTCCCTCTGCCATTCCTCAGTCCACCACGCCAGCCCCTTCTACTGATTCCGTTCCTTCCGCCCCTATTTCCACTGATCCCGCTGCTCCTGCATCTCTTCCATCGCCTTCATCCACACCATTTCTTTTGCCCATCCCACATCCTCGAAGGCCTATTACACGTCTTCAGAATAATATAGTCAAACCCATCCGGAAGCTTAATCTGCACACCACTCTTCAGTCCTCCTTCCCTGAGCCTACCTCCATCACTCAAGCCTTGAAAAGTCCCACATGGCGCCATGCCATGCAACAAGAGTATGATGCCTTGCTCCATAACAAAACTTGGGATCTTGTACCATCTTCCCCCTCTCAAAATCTCGTAGGTTGTAAATGGATTTATCGGACCAAATACAACCCCGATGGTTCGGTTTCTTGCTACAAAGCTCGTCTTGTAGCAAAAGGGTTTCATCAACGGTCGGGACTTGATTATTCTGAGACATTTAGTCCGGTTGTCAAGCCAACTACAGTTCGCACGGTTCTCTCGTTGGCTACGGTTAATGGATGGCCTCTTCGGCAAGTGGATATTAATAATGCCTTTCTTCAAGGTTCTCTCACTGAGGATGTTTTCATGTCCCAACCACCCGGCTTTGTTGATCCAAACTTTCCATCTCATGTCTGTAAGCTTCGCCAGGCTATTTATGGGCTTAAGCAGGCGCCTTGTGCCTGGTACAATGAACTCAAATCCTATCTTCTTTCTGTTGGTTTCTTAAACAGCATTTCGGATTCTTCTCTGTTTGTTCTTCATCAGGGGTGTGATCTTGTTTATCTTTTGGTATATGTGGATGACATTATTATTACGGGGTCCAATAACAATTTTCTTGAAGCCTTCATCACAGGTTTTTCTGCTCGATTTTCTTTAAAGGACTTGGGTTCACTTTCATATTTCCTTGGTGTTGAAGTTCTTCCTCATCCCCAAGGATTGTTTTTGAGTCAGCATAAATATATTCGTGATCTTCTTGCTCGTACTCACATGCTTGATGCCAACTCTGTTTCAACGCCAATGGTGGTTCATCCGTCTCTCTCAGCCTCTTCTGGTCCCTCTTTGTCCAATCCATCTGAATATAGGGCAGTGGTAGGGAGTCTACAGTATCTTTCTCTTACTCGTCCTGATATCTCCTTCGTTGTCAATCGGTTGTCTCAGTTCATGCAACATCCAACCGATGCCCATTGGTTGGCTCTTAAGAGGGTGCTTCGTTTTCTTGCTGGCACTTCTTCTACTGGTTTGCTTATTCGAAAGAATTCTCCTAATAATCTTCATGCTTACACTGATGCGGATTGGGTCGGTGACAAAGACAGTTTTCTTTCTACTTCTGGTTATATAGTTTATTTGGGGTGCAATCCGATCTCTTGGAGTTCTAGAAAGCAAAAGACACTCGCTCGTTCCACAACCGAGGCCGAATACCGTGCTGTTGCTGCCACTACAGCTGAGATTATTTGGGTTCAAAATCTTCTTAAGGAGCTTGGTGTTTCTTCTCTTCCTACTCCTACGATTTTCTGTGACAATCTTGGGGCTACTTATGTTTCTGCCAATCCAAGGTTTCATTCTCGGATGAAGCATTTGAGTTTGGATTATCATTTTGTTCGGGCCCATGTTCAGAATCAGGACTTACGTGTTGTTCATATCTCCGGTGATGATCAATTGGCAGATGTGCTTACCAAACCTCTAGCACAGGCTCGGTTTCATAACATTGTTTCCAAGCTTGGACTCTTCTCCCGACCGTCCAACTTGCGGGGGTATGATAGAGATACACCCGTCTCTCCTAGTTAAATTAGGATACCTTCTTTCCTAATTATACTTGTACTACTTTCCTAATTATACTTGTATTATATTAGGACTACTTTCGTATCTTGCACTCCAAGCTATCTTGTGTATATAAATATGTTTACAAGTCAATAATATGATTTGAGATTCTCCAATACTTTAATATTGTCATAGTGACACCTCACCAACCTTTGAATTTCTCTCAATAGGACTTGAACTCACACCTTTTTAAATAGGAATAAATTCCTTAAACCAACTCAACTAATTATATTATCAGTAAATATATTAAAAATATATTAAATTATTCTATAAATTAAGTTATAATATAAACCAGCTAATTTTTATTTTTATAAATGTTACTCTCTCAATGTTAAATTATGAGTCTCATATTCTTATTTAAGATGTCCTAAAATAATGTCTATAAAATGTTATACACATCAACAAAATTTTAAATCAGTTTATACCAAATTGATACTCTTTTTTTTTATATGTGTAAAAAAAAAATTCACACTGACAGTGTATAAAAAATATGTAAATATAGTATCCAACAAAATATTTTCTAATCATTGAATGATTTTCAAAAATTATTTTAAGAAATATAACAATATCCAATCCTTAAACAATTCTCTTTGGTTCAGAAAAAAATTTCTTTCTTCAATATGTCCCAAAGTAAATATTTTATTTTTAATTTTGTAAAAATTATCAAATATATGTCTAAAGTATCTTAATTAAGTGCAAGATTGAAAAAAAAAAAAAAAGAAAGAAACACAACAATTTGATATCATTGAAGGATACTTAAAAAATAAAAATAAAATGTATATAAACGCAAATACATATATTGACCACCAATAAAAAATATTTATTCTTAAATGAAAATACTATAATAAACAACCACCAGTATGCATATAAGGACAACACTTAACTTTTGTCTGACATTACAAACCTCCATATTCAAAAATGATAATTTTTTTCAAAAATATATCAATTAATCTCAAAATCTCCGCACGGCCGGGCTCTATAACTAGTTTTCAATAAATCCAAGGTGCTTAAACAAGAAATGAGATCAAAAGAATGTCATTGGTTGAAAGAGTTAAAATTGATCATTCCAAAAGATTTTAGAAGCGATGACAAAAGGATTCATTAGCAAATCAAAAGAAAGATGATAAATCTAATACAACAATCACGGATTTATTGGCTATTTTCGGGGATGACCTAGTTGGATGAACGGTGGATCCGCAAAGGATATAGGCACCTTGCCCATGATAATCATGCCCAATCTTTGGAATACAAGCGCCATCTACTTTGGAGAAATAATTCATTATTCTAAATTTTAATTAACACGACCATCAGTCTCGCTTGTCTCACCTCTATAGTCTATAGGATGCGTGTGTTATAGGATGTGTGTGTTATTTTCTCAAATTCATGTCAAAACAAAGCAAAATTCGATCATGCTTTCTTAATGCCTTGGGCACTGATGAGGAACAAGATAAGACAGAATGACATAACTAATAAGGCGTGCCCACGCCTTAAGAGGAAACAAAGACAGAATCATGCAATACTGATAATTAAGGCGTGCTCACGCCTTATTCAAAAACAACTGTTGTTCGAATTTTAGCTCCTGTAATAATAATAAATTGACCAATTGTTCTACAACTGCTCCTGTAATAATAATAAAGAGAGAAAGAAGAAGCAAACATAGAGCAGAGAGAGGGAGGCGATCGGGAGAAAAAAAGTGAAGGAGGATGAATATAGCGTATAGAAAAATGTAGAAATTGGAAAGTAAAGAGAAAACTAGATCCGGGGGGAGAGAGAGGGGGAGAGAGAACTTACTTGGATTTAAAAGACATGATGATGATGGTGATGGAATTGCTGAAAATGGAAATTAGAAAGAGGGCTAATTAAGTTACTGGTTCTATGATGGTGATTGGTGGGATTGGATCGTGGGAGGAGGGTAGAGAAAACAAGTAGTAGTTGGTTTTTTTTGCGATGAATTATGTGGTGGGTGTTCATAATGGGCTTTGTGTGCTTATGTATCGCGATACATCAATTTGTACGTCGCGATGCATCAATTTGTGCGTCGTGATACATGATGCATCAATTTGTGCATTGCGATGTAGAAAATTTGTGCATCGTGATGCACAACGTGCTGTTCCGCGTTTTTTAAGAGCATAGACGACATTTCGTAACAAAATGCTGCTTATATCTCCCAAATTTATAGGCTATTTGGGGCGTTTTGACCTAAATGCAAGGCCAAAATACTGCTTATATCTTAACTTAGCGTTCGATGTTGCGGTAGAAAAAACTGTGTTTTCTAAAAACATCTGCGTCTTCAGGCACTGTAATTTCTAGTTTTTTCTCAATGCGCAGATTTTAAAAGGCTGTTGGAAAAAAATTTGTGTTTTAAAAATACTACACCAAATGGGCTCTTAGAAGCTAGGATAAATTACAAATAACCCCCTCAACTATGGGTTGGGTGTGAATTGCTCCCCTCAACTACCAATTAAAGCAATATGCCCCCCCTCAACTATAGCATTTTCTTTAATCGTAGCTTCTGTTTAGGCACTGCTATTTGAGTTGACGTAAAACGTCCACGTAAGACTCATATAACTATACTTAGGCATTCTTTTTAACCATAATACCATTTCGGTGTTTCAATTGACTATATTACACTTGTTATTCTAATACCCTCTTTGTACATAAAGATGGTCATTAAAACAATTTAATTATCTTTATTTTAAAAATTATGGTAAAAATCATATGTACAAATGATGATATGAGTTTTTGGTGGACAAATTTCGTGAATTCAAACAGCAGTGTCTAAATAAAAGGTACAATTTTAAAAAATGTTATAGTTGACGGAGGCACACTACTTCAATTGGTAGTTGATGGGGGAAAATCAAACCCGACCCATAGTTGAGGGGGGTTATGTGTAATTTACTCTAGAAGTTAAGTTACCTACAAGGTGGGCATTTTATTTTTATTTACTCCCTCCGTTCCAGGTAAAGAGTCCACTTTCCATTTTTAAAAGTCAACACGTGACCAAATCAAATCAAAATTTCACATACTTTACTTATGTTTTAAGAAATATAATTACATTAATTATAAACTATATTAAGAATACTATGGATTACAACTTTTATAATTTTGTAAAAACAAATAAATCTATGTAAATAATCGGTCAAACTTTAATTAAGTTGACCTAAAAAAGTCAAAAGTGGACTCTTTGGTTGGAACGGAGGGAGTATTTATTTATTTATGGGTTAATTACACCACTAGTCCCTCGATTATAGACTTTTTCACCACTAGTCCTTTAACAAATTTTTTTTAAATTTCAATCCCTAGAGTATTAAAAAATCACGCGGCTAGTCCTCTTGATGGATGCCATTAGTAAAATTCCCTTAAATAGCCCATGTGCCTTCCACGTGCATTTCAGTAAGGGCAAAATTAAAATTTCACTTATCATCTTCACCAGGGCCGGTTCTGAGGATGATCCAGTGGATCGACCGCACAGGGCCCAAAAATTTTAAGGGCCCAATTTTTAAGTCCATGTAATAAAATATATATATATATATATATATAATTTAATCTTTATTGCTTCACTAACTAGTAGATTTGAACAATATAAAGAATATGAAAATATTTTTGGTTTCTTATTTACTTTTGACAAGTTGGATTCATTGGATAATATGAATTTAAAGTCTTGTTGTAGTCGTTTTGAAGTTGCACTTAAAAAGGGTGAACAATCTAACATTGATGGAAATGAATTATATGTGGAATTAAAGTTACTCCAAGAATTCTTGCCCAAGGAAAAGATAGACCTGTTGATATTTTAAAATTTTTGAAACATGTAGATTGTTTTCCTAATACAATTATTGCATATAGAATTTTGTTGACTCTTCCTGTGACAGTTGCATCTGCAAAGAGAATTTTTTCTAAATTGAAGTTATTAAATACCTACTTGCGTTCTACAATGACACAAGAAAGACTTAATGGATTAGCTTTCATAGCGATTGAGAATGATTATTTGGATAAAATTGATTATGAAGACCTAATTGAAGATTTTGCTTCAAGGAATGTCAGAAGGATGATACTTTTCAAATAAAAAGTTTGATAGTAGTTTGGAGATTTAATTATATTGGTACTTCAATTCATTTGTAAGAAAATAATTTTAAAATTATAATGTTATAAACTATGTAATTTATTTTCATCTTTTGTTAAATATATTTTATCAATTTTGAGGCCTAATTTTAAATTTTAGACAGGGCCTTCAAAATGTCAGAACCGGCCCTGATCTTCACACACAGACACACAAACACAAACACAAACATAAACACACACACAAACACAAACACAAGCACATACATGATGTGCCTTCATTAGTCCACATTTTATATTCATATTCTCCCTATTTTTGGTTGATTTTTGCATTTAATTGATCCATTTTTATATCTTTTGATGTAGGGGATGAAATATTTGGACTTGGAGCAAATGTGGGCTAAAAAATGAATTTTTGGGCTAATATGTGAAGAATTAGCGAAAATGGACCGCAGAGTGATGGGCTTGGATAACAAAAGGGGCCCAAACTTGGAGAAGAGACCCAAGAAGACACATCTCTTATTTTGGAAGGAAAATAATTATTTTTATTTTCTATTTTTCTATTTTCTTTTAAGTGGGTATTTGAAGAGTTAGTGGAGGGAGGAGTTTTATTTAGATTAGTAACTCACATTCCCTCTCTCTCTCCCAACTCCAAGAACATATTCTCTCCTCCCCCTCATCTCTCACGCCAAGTTCTTTTTTTTTTTTGGATTTTCTTCTTCTTCATCAACAACTATTGCAAGAACAAGTTTTATGAAGATGATTTAATTTATTCAAGCATGCGTGGCTAATGTTCTTTTTCTGATTCAAGGGTCATTTTAATTCAATTATATTATTGTGAGGCTATGTGTTGAATTGTTTCTTGCTAATTCAAGTACTTGTAGATTCAATTTGATTATTCATGAAAATTGTTATTTTGTTAAATTGATGACTCAATTGAATTAATAATTTCCTACCGCTATCCATGAGTTTGTGCTATCATAAATGAATGAAAATTAGTAGCAATAGGTGAAATTAGTTGTGCTATCATAGCTAATTTTGCCTAATTGAATCTGCGAGACTAGTTTTGACAATTGCAGCTATCTCGATTATCAAAATTAGATTCAACCGTTTTCATAAAGCGTAGTGCTATCATTAGTTGATATGGAACGCTATCGTGCCCAATCGATTGATGATAAGTTTTAACTGGATGCTGTGTTCAGTCAACTAAATTAGGAAAACACAAGACTTGTTACGGCTATCATAACGAGTCTTTGGTTGAATGCTTGAATCGATAACGTAATTGAAAGTCACGACCCTTGAATTTGAATTTTCTCGTCTTGTTATTTTCTCGAATTTATTTACTCGTTTTACAATTGTTCTTATTTTATCTTTTATAATTTTTCTCGTTAATTTAGTTGATAATAGTTTTTTAGCTATTAGATAAATATCTCAAAAATCCCCCTTTTTTATTTCTTTGTTATTCACTCAAAAGAAATTATTCCCGTTCCCTGAGGATTCGACCCTACTTGCCTTATACTCGTATTTGAAAGTAGGAAATTTTTATCTGGTGGTTTGACAACCTGCCAAATTTTGGCGTCGTTGCCGGGGAACGGTGTTGATATAATTTCTTTTGAGTTTTATTTATATTATTATTATAATAATTATTATTTTGTTCTTGGTTTATGCCTCGTTCTTCCCGAAAAAGTCCAGAAATCTCACCATTAATATGGCTGCATATGCACAACAGTTTGGAACTAGTTTAATTGATCATAGATTGGATGCATTGAGTTCTCTTGTGGAAAAATTGGTTGTAAGTCGGGTATCGCAGGCTCAAGTTTTTGGAATTTCATCGGTTGCTAAACATGCAGCAAATAGGTGTCCTTCATTGCATGATGACATGCAACAAGTCAATGCAATGGGAGGATTTCTAGGGCAACCCCAGCACAAATATGATGCTTATTCTAATAGCTACAATCCGAGATGGAAGGATCACCCGGGTTTTAGCTGCAAAAATCAAGGAGGGCAACAAGGATTTTCGCAACGGTGTTATCAGAGACCACCCATACCTGCTCACTCATCAGATTCAGAAATGTCCTTGGATGAGATTGTGAAGGTTCTTGCAATTAATACCCAAAAATTTCAACAGGAAACAAGAGCCAACATTCAGAATCTTGAAAATCATGTTAGCCAACTGGCTACTTTTGTGGGTAAATTGGTGGCTCAAAATTTGGGAAAGATGTCATCTCTAACTGAGGTGAACCAAAGAGAAAATGTAAGTGCAATAGTTCTAAGAAGTGAAAAGGAGATAGAGTCTGAGCCTACTTTGGTTGAGGAAACAACAGAAGTAGAAATAGAGAAGGATGAGGGAGAAATTGAGAAAGAAAAGTCACGGGGTCAAGTAATGGTAAAAACTTTCCCTTATTTACCTTCTACTTCAAATGTGGTTGTTTCTCCATTTCCAAGCAGGTTGGCCATTTCTAAGAAGGAAGACCACGAGAGGGAAGTGTCAGAGACTTTTCGAAAGGATGTGATAAATATACCTCTTTTGGATGTCATCAAAACAATACCAAGATATGCAGAGTTTTTGAAAGAGTTGTGCACCAATAAGAGGGGATTGAGAAGTGATGAACATGTTGATGAGTTGATTTTCCCAACAGACTTCTACATTTTGAAGATGGAAGATGATACTAATACTCGTTCAATACCAATCCTATTGGGGAGGCCATTCATGAAAACTGCCAGGACAAAGATTGATGTGGATGAGGGTACCCTCTCTGTCGATTTTGACGGAGAGATTGCTAAATTTAATGTTTTTGATGATATGAATTACCCCAATGAAAATCTTACTCTATGCTATGTTGATATGTTTGATTTTATTGAAGCAGGATAGTTTTGTTTCGGAGTGAAGAACGTCGAGCATAACGACGTAAAAAAATTGCGCTTATGGGAGGTAACCCAATGAGTTTTATTTCATGTTTTGAAGTTTTTGTTAGTTTTGTTTTTGATTTTGTTAGTTTTTGATGTAGTTAGAATTACAGAAGACTAGTGCTCGTAACACGTGATCACGCCTTGTGCGAAGTAGTCTTCTGATTTGTTTTATCTCGTGGGAAGCATTGTAGTGGTAGAAGACTAGAACGAATAGGGCGTGATCACGGTTAAAATGATTTAGTTTTCTGAAAAAAAAATTTCTTGTGATTTACTGTTAGTTTTTTTTAGTTTTTCTGTTTTTTTTTTTTAAAAAAAGGGGGACAAGAAGAAAAAAAAAAGAAATATAAAAACCCTAATTTTCTAATCAGTTTTTTTTCTCTTCTGCAGGTAACGCTCGCAAATAGCGTCTGTAACTTTTCCCCTTCCAGCGCACGTAGGATCTCCTCTCCAACAGAAACCGTCGCCAATTCCATCTTCCTCTTCAGCTGCCATTAATCTTCTTCCGCAATCCAAGTCAGCGGCAAAACCTAGGCGAACCACTCCCCTCTTTCGTTCATGCAGCTGCCTCCTCATCTCAGTACGCCGCCGCTATCATCTCCCAACGGCCTCTGTCTGCCATTATCTCCTCCAGCCAGCCACGACTCCTCTCTCCTCCACCACCAACGGAATAGCAGCGCCGTCCTCCCTCCATCTTTTTCCACGCCAAGTCAGTGCGCGGGTATTCTCTTCTCAGCAACCCAAACCGTAGTAATTTCCCTCATTCGTGCACCCTGCTAGCCGTATAAAGCAAACGGCGAGCCTTCTTCACCATCCGCGGCTCCTCTCTTTTCCACTCCACTGTTATCTCACATCCATCTTCAGTTCTCACCACCGTCGTTATCTCTGACAACCGCCACAGTGCCGCTTTCATTCCCATCCCAGTAGCAGCGCAATTCCTCCTAGTCTGCAATACAACCCAAGCCCCAGCCCCCTCCCAGTTCGCAGCCTCGTCGTCTTCATTCCAAGCTGGCAGTCCAATCTCAGTGCAGTTCCTCCCCGCAACATCGCAGCCCATCACCACCACTCTTCTAATTCGTGAGTTGCTCTTCACCCAATTTTGGCGTCTACCTCAGTCCAAGCTTCCAGCGATAACTCCCTCCATCACCATTCACAACTCTACCCAAGACGAGCCCCAACTGTTTGATTCCGGCGTCATCTCAGTCCAAGCCAACCGCAAATCATCACTCTCGCTAGGCATATTCATGGGACGTACAAATGATCGATTCCAGCGCACCTCTCCCTCTACAGTATCATTTTTCAGGGAAGTTTTTTTTTTTTTTACTTTTTTTTGTTTCTTTTTTCTTTATTTATTTTGTTTAATTTGTACTTCCCTTCTTGAGAACTTGTGATTGGCAACATTGAGGACAATGTATGATTTAGGTGTGGGGGGATGTGATTAGATCTTTTTAGGGCTAAATTTTTTCAAAAGTTTCTATGCATTGTTGAGTGAAGAGTGATGACATGATAGGAGCTAACTGTGATTGATTTTTTTTTTTTTGTTTACAAAGTGATGCGTCTCATTGATCTTGATTATGGATAGAATGACAATGTGCAAGATTCGATATACAATGAACCTTTTCTGTGAGCTTTTGGGCCTAAAGAGCAATATATAAATTATTTATGCTCTATTTCCTTGTTGTGTGTGTGATCAAGCATAATTTGTTCATTCTAGAACTTGCTTTGTTATGCATTTTGAGACCACACTAATAGATTCATGCATTGAAGTGATGAGGGCAATTAGGGTTAGCCTTTTGTTGGCCTTTCTTGATTTGATCTACCTTTACATTGTCCCCTTCTTGGTTGTTCTATCCATCTTGTTGAACCCTTCTTGTCAAGAAGTGTGCGAATGAAATGCATATGTCAAGATTGGATTTTTTTTTTTAATCGAAAAAAATGGGGATTTGAGAGAAAAAAAAAAAGATAGAGAAAAGGAAGAACAAGGAGACATGGTGGGATTGAAAAAAAAAAGGGAAAAGAAAAAAGAAAAGAAGCGAAAATCAAAAAGAGAGAAAGGAAAAAAGGAAGAAAAATAAAGCCATTGTCTCAATGAAGGAAAAGAAAGGTGGGGAAATTTTTGAGAATATCATCTTGATTTGTGTGATACTCCCTTGATGTATTCGCTTGATTTTGTTTTGATATATGGGAGTTCAAAATTGTGAAGGATGTAGATCATAAATTGGTTCTCTCGTTGAGCTTATTTGAAGAATGTTCTTACTCTAATTAGAGATTACCGAGTGAAAAGGTTTGAAATTGACTTTTGTGAGATGAACGATGGGATTGGAGGTGTCTTGTATGACATTTGGATTTTATGCATGAAATTCTCATATCTTCTTGACTTGTTACACCTCATTTTTCCTTTCTTTTGTCCTACCATACCCATGGCCCCATTACAACCCTTGCAAGACCCTTGGATTTTTGCATGAGTTCATAATTTTAGTGGTGGAGATTTGATATATTGGCAAGCTTATGGTAATGACATGTTATGCTTTGATATTGAGTGATTTTATACACATCTCCCTTTCAATCACTAAAGAGTGAATGAGTGCTATCCATGGTGAGGTGTTGAATCTGGTAACATTGGATCTTCTTGAAATTGTTGGGCATTAAGGAGGCATATAAGTTTTTCTTGGAAATAACTGAAATCATGATCACTTGCTCTTTGAAGGTTGACCGTTTTATCTCTTCATTGCATGGTAACTTTGGAATAGTTGGGGGGACTACCTTGGTTGAGGGAAAGTCGAGTATATGAGAACCGTATTGTTGTTCATTTCATTGAGCATATGTTTGATGCATGCTTGAGGACAAGCATGGTTTAGGTGTGGGGGGATTTGATGTGCCTTCATTAGTCCACATTTTATATTCATATTCTCCCCATTTTTGGTTGATTATTGCACTTAATTGATCCATTTTTATATCTTTTGATGTAGGGGATGAAATATTTGGACTTGAAGCAAATGTAGGCTAAAAGATGAATTTTTGGGCTAATATGTAAAGAATTGGCGAAAATGGACTGAAGAGTGATGGGCTTGGATGACAAAAGGGGCCCAAACTTGGAGAAGAGGCCCAAGAAGACACATCTCTTATTTTGGAAGGAAAATAATTATTTTTATTTTCTATTTTTCTATTTTCTTTTAAGTGGGTATTTGAAGAGTTAGTGGAGGGAGGAGTTTTATTTAGATTAGTAACTCACATTCCCTCTCTCTCTCCCAACTCCAAGAACGTATTCTCTCCTCCCCCTCATCTCTCACGCCAAGTTCTTTTTTTTTTTTTTTTTGGATTTTCTTCTTCTTCATCAACAACTATTGCAAGAACAAGTTTTATGAAGATGATTTATTCAAGCATGCGTGGCTAAGGTTCTTTTTCTGATTCAAGGATCATTTTAATTCAATTATATTATTGTGAGGCTATGTGTTGAATTGTTTCTTGCTTAATTCAAGTACTTGTAGATTCAATTTGATTATTCATGGAAATTGTTATTTTGTTAAATTGATGACTCAATTGAATTAATAATTTCCTACCGCTATCCATGAGTTTGTGCTATCATGAATGAATGGAAATTAGTAGCAATCGGTGAAATTAGTTGTGCTATCATAGTTAATTTTGACTAATTGAATCTACGAGACTAGTTTTGACAATTGTAGCTATCTCGACTATCAAAATTAGATTCAATCGTTTTCATAGAGCGTAGTGCTATCATTAGTTGGTATGGAACGCTATCGTGCCCAATCGATTGATGATAAGTTTTGACTGGATGCTGGGTTCAGTCAACTAAATTAGGAAAACACAAGACTTGTTACGGCTATCATAACGAGTCTTTGGTTGAATGCTTGAATCGCAAGAATTAATATTTTTTTTTGGCCTATGATCGATAACGTAATTGAAAGTCACGACCCTTGAATCGGAATTTTCTCGTCTTGTTATTTTCTCGAATTTATTTACTCGTTTTACAATTGTTCCTATTTTATCTTTTATAATTTTTCTCGTTAATTTAGTTGATAATAGTTTTTTAGCTATTAGATAAATATCTCAAAAATCCCCCTTTTTTATTTCTTTGTTATTCACTCAAAAGAAATTATTCTCATTCCCTGAGGATTCGACCCTACTTGCCTTATACTCATATTTGAAAGTAGGAAATTTTTATTTGGTGGTTTGACAACCTGCCAATACACACTCCCTCTCTTTTCTCAAAAGGACATAGTAAATGGATTTAATGGAATCTGGGTTTGATTGTCCAGCCTTGTCTGTTACTAGAATCAAACACACAAAAAAGTGTTGGAGACTGATTGATCCATGGTAGAATCGAAGAAGGGTAACAGTGACTACGACGCCATTGTTGTTGGGTTTGGAATTGGTGGGTTGGTGGCAACGAATCGTCTTGGATCTGGTTCCAGACCCATCCTTTCACCAATCTTTCTGTTTAATCTCCCTCATAAATAATCAAATCCTTGCCAGCTTCCCCAAAACAAATCAACCCAACACAATCTCAAACACACAAATATCAAAATAACTGGAAGTGTCTATTGGTCTCGATCTTCTTCACTGGTCTTCGATCTTCTCACTCCATCACTGCAGGTAGATTGAGTTTGGATCTTCTTAAAGGTATGCGAAAATAAGAGAATTTCTTAATCGATCCTACTGAATTCTCTTTAAAGTTTTGAAGAAGAAGATTGAAATAGGCTTGACTCCTTTTCTGTTGGGAAGGGGCCTTGGGGAACCTTTGATTGGGGATGTGACATGCCGAGAGGAAGTCTTGACTTCGCTTAAGGAAGTGGAATCCAGACGCAATTTCAGGGTAACCAAAAGGAGATGACAACACCTTTTTGGTAGTGAAAGTTGTGGGCGTAGAAGTGAAAAGCCTCGCCTGCTCGAAAATCTTTCTTCGGACATCTCATATCTTTAATACTCTTGGATTCAGATTAGATCTACGAGGATTCTAGCTAGTAGGTAAGGCCGTGTTTTCGGTTTAGGGAGTTATTTTAGATAGATCTTGAAGAGGAGAGAGGTAGAAGATGAAGTTGGTATAGAAGGGTACATGAAATTCCAATTTGCCCCTTCCTCAAATGCACGTGGGAGGCACATGGGCCACTTAACTGAATTTTACTAACGGCATCCATCCATCAAAAGGACTAGTTGCATAACTTTTTGATACTTTTGAGACTGAAATTTAAAAAAAAATTGTTAAGGGACTACTGGTGGAATAACTCATAGTCGAGAGACTAGTGGTATAATTAACCCCTTATTTATTTATTTTGTGGCGTATCTTATTGGTTAATTTAACAGCTAAGAACAGCACCTTTCATTCATAGGATTTTAAACAAACAACATGAAATACAAGAATTGAAACGGTGAATCAACTTATTATTAATATGACTAGCTTCGGACGCTCAACATAGCACTGCCCAACAAAATCTAATCCAAACCATGTGATGCAAACTTCAACAAAACAAAATATAATCACACACAAACCCTTTTTTTTTTTTTTGTCTTTTGCGTGTGTTTGTCCTCAAAGATTAACTGCCTTCAATCCGTTGTTGAAGATATTACCAAAAACTTCCATTTGATTTTTGGGGAGAGAGAAGCTGATACCTAGATCCAACTCTGAAACCTTGTAGAGATGAAAGGTAATAGAACCTTCATCTTCAACCTTAACGTTTTCGCACTTTATAGCCCTTCCCCACCCAAAATCTGGTTCATAAACATCGAACCTTGGTGATCCACCAACACCAACAGCCGGAAGCATTTCTAAAGTTTGCTCAAACCACAACTCTGAACCGTTCAAGATTCCCTCCTTGTTGTTCACCCTCTTATCGATGCTATCTCCGATTACTTGAGCAGCTATCACGATCCCTTCTTCTCCTAATAACTCAAATCGCTTTGCACTAGCGAAACAAGGGGCTAGGCAGTTACCGAAATAAGTTTTAGGAACGGGTGGATCCAAACGAGCCCTACAATCTGCCGTGCAAATGAATTTCTCAAGTTCATCTTCATCCTCCTCCTCCTTAATCCCCACTACGATGTAAGCAGCAGCGCGCAATTTAGCCATGCAAGTCCATACGTAAGCGCATACCACCGTGAAAGATGATATGTGCGCCAATGCTGGTAGTTGGGTTGAGACCCGTTGCTTGAGTTTCTCGATGTGGGCTCGACTCACAACAAACGAGGCACGGACCTTGCTAATGGGACTCACGTTGGGTTGTGGAGGAGGTTCCTGACCTTTCAATATGCTCAAAAGAGCTGCCTCTGCCTCTACACAACCTGGATCCTTGATCACAGTTCTGTCTAGAAATGGTAGAGACCCGCTAGCGATGAATGTCTCGTCTCCATTATATTTCGTGATTGAAGCCCATGCCTTCAGAAAGTTGACCTTACTACTCGCGTCACCCACAACGTGGTGATTGGCGATTCCAATGCATATACCGTGGTCTGGAAATAGTGTCACTTGGACAGCTAGAACCGGGACAGACGGTGTTGTAGAGCCCTCGGATTCTACTTTCCTAGAAATGTTTCGTCCAAAACGTGGGAGGAGCGGATAAAACTCGTCCTCATTTCGAGGGTGGTTTCCGATCAGGTAACGGAAATCATTTGAGGACTCGGCAATAGTTAGAGAAACCGAGTCTCCCTCAGTATAGCGAAGTTCGGCCTTGGTAGTTTCGATTACCAGGTTAGCGGCAAAAGGGAAGAAGTGTTTGAGTGCGATGGATAGTGATTGCTTAAGAGCTGGAACAACATTTTGAGTGAAATGGGTTTTGGAGTGAGGGTATTTGTAGAAAGCCAGGCTTTGACTGAGACTAGGGAAGATTACAAATGGTAGGTCAAAATGAGAAAGACGAATCGACCTTTCTCCAACAGAACCGGGTGGTGGTGAAATTTGGCATTGCTCAAGAACCGTCAACATGTTTATTTCTGGCATCGGCAAAAGTCTGTTTTAGGTAGGCAGGCTTCAAGTTTTGCTTTCGTCTATATAAATAGACAGAGTTATCCGTTTGATGGATACTAGTTACGAGGTAATTTACATAATTCGTTAATACTGCTCCTTCTCCTAAGAGCCCGTTTGTTCGCGTGTTTTGGCCAAAATGTAAGGTTAAAATGCAGCTTTCAATGCTGCGGTAGAAAACGCTGCGTTTTCAAAACGCAGCTGCGTTTTAAAACGCTGGAATTCCTAGCTTTTTCCCAAAACGCAGTAGGGAATAAAAAGCAGCGTTTTGACATAATATCCCAAACGCATTTATAATAAAAAAGCCGCGTTTTAAATAATCTGCGTTTTAAAAACGCTGCGTTTTTAAAACACTACGTTTTCAAAACGCTACACCAAACGGGCTCTAAATAATCGTATGTTTGACTGGCACACGAATTAATAAAAATTAATTGACTCTATTATAAATATTTGTATATTATGTAGTTTTTTTAATTTTAAAACTCTTGTGCATGTGACCATAATTAAACTATGAAGAAAAATTAAGGATAAAGTAGTAAAAATATTTTCCTAAAAAGGAAAGTTTATGTAAGACCCCAACAATCCGGCATACTTAGTCTATCTTGGGCTGAGAACCCTTAACATGCCCATAACTCGTCCTTAAAACCTAGAGGTGACCCTAACGAGTTGAGTTGTGTTGTAGTGTAAGGTCTCGTTCCTACTTCCTTCCCATTTCGCCGTAGTCACTTCGTATCGGCTTAGTAGACTTTGTATTGTAATGTGTAAATTTCCATGGTGAAAAAATTCGGCATAATAATATGTAAATGGTAAATATATTTTTATATGCTTGTACGGATATAATACGAATATGATTGAAGTGTATGAGACTAAAAATACGCCATATTCTTTATGAAATTCTTTATATTTTTATCATTTTTAGGTTTAAATATCTTAACATTTTTACATTTATACACTCTCAAAAGTTATTATTTTCATATTATTACATATTTATAACAAAATAACTATGTGTTAATAGCTAAATGAAAGCATGATTAAACATATATATTTTTATGTGTGTACTTCAAACAGTATGCGTAGTAACAAATAATATTTTTTAAACTTCATAATTATTATTTTCATGTTAAATATCTAATTTGATCAATTCGAACAAGGTTAATAATATAAATTGAATAATTTTAATAATAAAATTATATCAAAAGTTGGTATATATTGAGTTTATACGGAAAGTACAATACGTTTAAAGTTCTATACGTATAATATATGATTCAACCTAAAAGTATGAATATTTTTAATTAAGTTTAGTTTGAGTACGATTAACAAAAATATTTTTTAATTATTCGTACGTACATATATTATACGCATACTATATGCAATTTTACTAACTATGGTTATAATAGCATAAACTCAAGATCGTAATATCATTTAAAATTATGTTATAAACAAAATTTAACGCTCATTTAATAGCTATAAGTGCGACAGTGATCAAACCACGTGATAAAAACCAAACAAAAAAAGAAACCACGTGATATACAATTAACTCTACTCGTATTATTTTATAAACAAAATCTTTAACGCTTATTTAATAATTATAAAATTATTGTTTTACAAATCATTCTTGGACTGATAAAGCACCCGTGATTTTCGTCAGTCTCGATGTAATTTTAAACGGCCGCGAGACTTGCTGACAAATACCATATTTAATTTCTCAACGGATCAGATTATAGATACATATTTATTTTTTATTTAAATAACATTATCCAAAAAGTTTAATGATTTAAATCAATTAAGATATTAGAGCATATACACATTATATACTCCTTTCGCTTCGACCAAAGAGTTTATTTTTTATTTTTAAAAGTCAACACGTGAACACGCATTAGCTATGTTATTAGAAATAAAATCTCATTCATTAAAAACTACATTAACAATATTATATGATTTTATAAAACCAAATAAATTTATATGAATTGTCAGTCAAACTTTAATTAAATTGCTCAAAAAAATAAAAAATGAACTCTTTGGTTGGAAGTTGGAACAAAGAGAGTATTTATTATATTTATATACTATCCACGTCCCAAAATAAGATGGTTTTAACAATATTTTTGTATGAGAGTGGTAAATAAGGACAATTTTGGTATAATATGAGTATGTTTTTTTTATTTCTTTATAACAACCCTTTTTGATGAGAGTAGTAAATAAAGGACAATTTTGCTATAATATGAACAAATGTTTCTTGAGATCCTATAATAATAGTTATTTTAGGACGAAATTTATATATATATATATATATATATATATTGACTATTCAAGGAGAGAGGTAGTTGGGAATTGGTACACAAATAAGGAGTGAAGGGATGAAGGATGCAGTTGAAAGAACATGTTGCTGCCCGTAAAAATAAATGACTACATGATTCCAAGGTAACATTGTTTAGGAAAAGAGGAGAGAAAAAAAAGACTGAGAGAACACTAACAATAGATAGGGAAGATAAAGAATAGGAATACGAGTTAAGTGCTTGGTGCGATTAATAAAAAAAATTGTAATATGAATTATTCTTTTTTTTACGCGTTCGCAATATATATATATATATATATAAACAGAATAGATGAATATTTTTGAAAATATTTTTTTATTTATAGTTTTTTTATAATTACTATTTTGGTTAGTTAAATCATTGTATCTAAAGTAATTGACATATATGTAGAGAATAATAATTCTTGTGAATAATGACATAGCCTTTCCATTGATTGGAGAACATATTTATAGGGTTACAATACTTGAGTTACAAGTTAACCTAATACAATAAGAACTAAGAGAAGAGTTACAATACAATAGTAACTAGGAGACCTAACTAATAGGGAGAATATACCAAATATAATCATACTTAAATACAAATATATGGAAGAAATATTATTCGCTTATATGCCCCCTCAAGTTGGATCCCCGGGAGGAAAGGCCAATCATGAGTAGGAGATGTTGAAAGCGAGCGCGAGGAAGCGCCTTGGTAAGGGCATCAGCGAGCTGGTCGGCCGATGAGACGTGAGATACCCGTAAGATACCGTCTCGGACTTGTTGACGGATAAAGTGATAATCAAGAGCAACATGTTTCATGCGAGAATGAAACACCGGGTTAAAGTAGAGATTCGTAGCGCCGACATTATCATAATAGATGACTGGTTGGCGTGAGGAGGTGATGTCGAGCTCACCGAGAAAAGAGGTGACCCAGCGGACCTCTGCAGCTGTTGCGGCAACAGCTCGGTAATCGGCTTCAATCGAGGAGCGAGCAACTGTACACTGCTTTTTCGAGCTTCAAAAGATGGGGTTTTGACCAAGATATACTATGTAAGCACCCGTGGAGGTAAAATTATCTTTGTTACCTGCCCAATCAGCATCAGTGAACGTATGAAGGTCAAGAGGCGACTTGCGATGAAGAAAGATACCATGATCAATGGTGCCACTAAGATAGCGAAGCAGGCGCTTGGTGGCGAACCAGTGATTCGAGGTGGGCCGATGCATAAACAGAGAGAGCTTGTTAAGGATATAGGTGATGTCCGGGCAGGTGAGAGAGAGATACTGAAGACTCCCGACCACCGCTCGGAACTTAAGGGGGTCAAAGTAGTGCCCGACTGAAGTGTGAGAACTGCTGAGGTTGCAAGAGGTGTTGCCACTGGGTGAGCATTAGACATACCAGTGCGAGCAAGGAGGTCGACTATATATCCTCATTGGGAGAGGAGAATCCCAGTAGATCGAGGAACCACTTCCACGTCGAGAAAGTAATGAAGGTCGCCAAGGTCTTTGAGCGAGAACCGAGCAGCGAGAACAATGATGAAGTCATGCACTGCCTTGGTATTGTTGTCAATAAAGATGATGTCATCAACATAGATGAGCAAGAAAAGGGTAATGCCGGCCTCGTTGAAGATGAATAAGGAGTTATCAGCTACTGAGTTCGTGAAACGAGCAGAGAGGCGGAACTGGCAAAGTTCATTGTACCATGCTCGGGGTGCCTGCTTGGGACCATAGATAGCCTTTCGTAGATGACACACATGTTGCGGGTGATCAGTGTCGACGAAGCCCTGAGGTTGAGTCATGAAGACTTCCTCGGTGAGGGTTTCCTGCAAGAAGCCATTGTTGACATCGAGCTGACAAAGATCTCATCCCCGACTGATCGCAAGGGAGAGGATAAAGCGAACCGTGGTGGGTTTGACCACCAGACTGAAGGTCTCATGGTAGTCAACTCCCGGTCATTGATGGAATCCTTGGGCGACCAAGCGAGCTTTGTACCTGTCAATTTTGCCATCAGCAGATCGTTTAATCCAAAAAATTCATTTGTAGCCAATAATATTAGGGACCCCTATGGAAGGTACCAGTTCTCAAGTACCATTGTTGAGGAGGGCATCATATTCCTCGGACATGGCCTGTCGCCACCTGCTGTCTTTGAGGGCCTGAGTTACACATGTTGGTTCAAGGTCGGTGTTTAGTTGGACTGAAAGGCAAAGTTTGTTTATGGGTTTATGGATGTTGTTTCGAGAGCGAGTAATAATAGGTGAGGTGCATGCGAACAGCGGCCTAGGGTATAGACTGATGAGGAAGGTTGGTGTTAGGTGATGCGACCTGAGAAGACTTAGCAAGGTCAGGGTTAGCTATTTTGGGTGCCGAGGTTTGTTGATGTGAGGTCGCGGGAGGAGCATTAGTCAGGTCGCTACGAGGACTATTTGCCGATGGTGTGTATGAAACCACAAGGATATCATAAGGTGGTAACCAGGTAGTGCGGGTTGACTCGTCAGGTTGGAGAAGACCCAACTCGACCTGAGACATGTGAAACTCAGACTCGACAAACCGAACATGACGGAAGATGAAGAGCTTTGCATTGGTTGGGTCATAACAGATGTATGCACCTTGGGTGAAGGAGTACCCGATGAAGACATAGGGAGTCAAGCGAGGATCGAGTTCGTGAGTGGTGTATGGTCACAGCCATGGATAACAAAGACATTTAAATGTTCAGAGTTTTAAGTAGTTGGGGGCAGACCTGAAGAGTTTGTCGTAGGGAGAGAGCATTTGGAGTATGGGAGTGGGAAGTAGATTTATGAGATAGGTAGCTTTGAGGAAGGCATACGACTAGAAGGTGAGGGGAAGCGAGGCTGTGGACAGTAGAGATAAACCTGTTTCGACAATGTGTTGATGTCGACGTTCAGAAAAGCCATTTGTGCTCGGATGTGTGGGGGGTGAGGTGAGGTAAGGTGCGAGATGCCATTGGTGGCAAGGTATGTGGCTAGGCCAGTGGATTTGGCAAGACCAGTATATTCACCACCATTAATTGTTTGAGTAAAGGGTGACTATTTTATGTTTGAAATGGTTTTCGGCCAGGGCTTGCAAGCGAGGAAAGATGGATGGAACATCAGATTTCCTTTTGAGAGGGTAAAGCCAGATGTAATGCGTGTAGTGATCAACGAAGATCACATAGTATTTGAAGCCATCAAATGAGTGAATAGGCGAAGTCCATACATCAGAATAAATAATTTGAAGGAGGTAGTTGGATATAATAGTGGGTAAAGTAAAAGGAAGTTTGTGACTTTTATTGCTTAAACACGCATTACAAAAAGATGACTTAGCTCGAGAATGCTCGAGAGCAAAACTAGACTCAATATGACTTTGGATTTGGGCAAATGGATGACCAAGTCGATGATGCCACTCAGAAGCGAACACTTTTGAACTCGCAAAGGCAATAGGGTGACACGGTGGGACTGAGCTCGGCCATTCTTACACACCATGCATCCTTAGATTGTCCTTCCAGCAGCGAGGTCCCTGTTTGTAGATTCTTCACACGAAAAGAAGTAGGTAAGAATTCAATAGATACATTATTAGTTGTGCATAATTGAGATATAGAAATGAGGTTTCTTTGTATGCTAGGTATAAACAGAACATTATGCAATTGAAAGGTGTGAGAGGGTGTATAAAGACTGGTAGAACCAGTATTGGAAATGTGTAACCCAGTATCATCACCAATAACCATGTTGTTAGGGCCTGAGTACGGAGTGTGGAAAGAGAGATTGTCAAGGTTAGTAGTGACATGGTGGGAATCATCACTGTCAAGGAGCCAGCTCGGAGTTGTGTTCCCTGAGGTTGTGGCTATGTTTGCTAGTGGTTGCCATTTGTTACCCGCAGGCGAGGAGTGAGGCGAGCTGGATGATGAGGCCAGAACAAGCTGAAAGCTGGGGCATTGATTGATCGTGTGACCTTGTTGACGGCAGTCTTGACATTTGTCGAGGTAAGGTCGATGTTGGCGAGGACTAACGATGCCCGACAGTGGATACCGAGGAGGCTGGGCAGGCTGCTGGTGGCGAGGATACTGATGCTAAGGAGATCCATGTTGCCTGGTCGTCACGGTATTAGCCGTGGTAGGGTGAGAAGTGAAGGCGAGGTAGGATTGCTTCAGCACCAACTCGCGGTTGATGAGCTTCTCATGAAGTTCATCAAAGGGGATATGAGTGTCCCGTCCTTCAACTACATCAGTGACATGTTGATAGTCATCATCTAGGCCGCCGAGTACTATTTCTATGAGGTCCTCATGGTCGAGGGGTTTGCCGAGGATAGCGAGTTCATCGAATTTGCTTTTAATGAACTACATGTACTCGGAGATCGACTGGGAGCCTCTTGTAGTTTGCTTGAGCTGGTCCTTGATTTGTTTGATATGTTTGCGGATAGGGCGAGCATATGTGTTGGCCAGTATGACCCAAGCCTCCCGAGCTGTAGCCGCTTGCTGAATAAGCAGAACTAGGCTTGTGGAGAAGAAGCCGACAAGGGCACCAAATAAAAGTTTGTCTTGTCGGATCCATGGTAGGTAGGCTGGGTTAGGTGCTTGAGCGGCATTGACTATGATGGTGGCTGGCGGGCAGATGAAAGTGCCATCTACAAATTTGTAGAGATCATAGCCAATGAGCGTGGACTCAACCTGGAGTTTCCAGACGAGGTAGGTAGTGGGGGTGAGCTTGGTGATGTTGTGGTTGGAGATGTTAATAAGTTGATAAGTTTTGGTGGAGTCTGTGGGATCTTAGATGATGATTATGTTGGAAGCCATGGTTGCTTTTTGAGAGGAAGGAGAAGGGTGGTGGGCGGTGGTGTTTAAGGGTTGTGGAAGTTTAGTGGTTTTAGGGTTTGTGGAATCCAAGCTCTGATACCATGTAGAGAATAAAAATAATTCTTGTGAATAATGGCATAGCCCTTCCATTGATTAGAGAACATATTTATAGGGTTACAATATTTTTGTTATAAGTTAACCTAATACAATACGAACTAGGAGAAGAGTTACAATACAATAGTAACTAGGTGGCCTAACTAATAGGGAGAATATACCAAATATAATCATATTTGAATATAAATATATGGAAGAGATATTATTCGCTTATAATATATTTGTATAGAATATTAGTAATTTAAAATAAAATAAAAAAGGTAATACGAATAGAAGAAGAGTTATTAAAAAAAAAAAAAGAGAGAAGGTTACCACGTGGACATCATCAAGAAGATGTTTTTGCCAATGTAGAAGAGAGAGAGACATACAATAGAGATACTGTTAAGATCAATTGAAATTATAAAGAAGATTTATAGGAGAAAATATGAGGGATTTTTGAGAAAATAGAGAAAGAAAGTAGATTATGCGAGAAATTTTTTAACACAAAGCTGTCATGAGCCAATTTTGACTTTTACTTTATTAGTAATATATATAGATATATAGATATAGATAGATAGATAGCAGAGAGAAAAATAAGGACGTCATTATTGGTGAAATTTACTACTGTGTTAACGGTTGCATGGGGCAATTACTTTAGTTACTTTCTTGTAGCATTAGAAATTTATAGTAAAAGAATGGGTGCTAAGACCTTTAGTATAGATTAGTTTTGATGATGATATTTAGGTTAGAATTATCTCAAAAAGATTAAAAAAAATTATTTATAAGAGTTTTCAATCTTTTTCATCAAGAAGTGCATGTTAGTTTTTTCTTTGAAAAAGTTTAGATCAGAAGCAGTAAAACAACCAAAATAAAGCAGCAAAACAACCAAGCTTAAGTAGCAAAACAGCTAAGCTTAAGCAGCAAAGTAACTAAGATCAAACAACAAACAACTAAGATCAACAGTAGCAAAACAGCTTAGATCAGAAGCAGCAAAACAACTAAGATCATAACTGTTTGTTATCCAGAAAATTCATTTAGTGCAATAAAGTCATTTTAAGTTACTAATACAAAGAGAAACCCTAATTAGGGCAATACCAAGGCTGTGAGAGACAAAAGCCCTGTGAGACTGACATATGGGCTGACAATCTGCTAGTTGATCAAGTGAAATTTTCAAATTGCAAATTAGAGTCATTGCATAATAGCTCTTCCCTCATTCAGTGCCGTTAAAAAAAAAAAATCCCTCCATGAAAAACAAGCTTTCAAGCAGTTCAAAATAAGCTCTCAAGATAGAAAAATACAGCCCATATAAGAGAGAAAATATAGTGAGAAATACAAGAGAGTTCTAGCAATAAAGAACAAGAAAAGAGCTGCCACCTTCAACATTGAAAGATCACATCAAGGAGAGTTCATACAAAGAATCAAGAGCCACTTCAACATGAAAAATTTCAGCATCAAAGATCTACAATAGAGCTTTCATTAGACTACTAAAGAATCATTTCTTAGAAAGAAAAACCATCTTTTTTGTGAACTTAGTAATGTGTCCTAGTTGGGTTGCCAACTAGTATTGGAAAACAGAGGTTATCCTGTGCAAAAAACCTAGTTGGAGAGCCAACTAATTGAGAAAGAATTGAGATCTTTCCTTCAACCTAAATAATTTGTATAATTAAGAGAATTATTGTCTCACAAGAGCCAGAGGGCTGTGAGGGATGGATCATGTAGGATTGGAGATCCGAACTACCTCAAATTTTTGTGTCAAATCTCTCTATCCCTTTACCCTTTACATACTGCCCTACATATTTGCTACATACTGATTCTTTTAATCACTTTACAAACTATTTCGTTGTGCATAAATCATTTATCAAAGTGATTAAGTACTGGATTATGTCTAATGGGCCTTTTAATGGGTGACCTAAGCAACTAGTTACATGTTACTTCATCCGTTCCTAAATTATTGTCATGTTTGACTTTTTTTAAATGAAACAACCTATTTTTCAAATGAAAATTTGAATTAATCTATATATATATCTATATATATATATTTTTTTTAATTTTTTTCAGAATTATTTAAATAACTACGAATTTTGTGTTTTGTAATTTTCACTACTGGAAAACACGTCTTTACTGTCGGAGATTTCCGACAGTAATTAAAAAATTCCGACAGTAATGATGAATTTCTTGTCGGAAACGCTCCGAGCTTCCGACGGTAAAGCCGACGGTAATTTTCATCCGACGAATCGGACAAGATCAAATCAACGTCGGATCATCCGATAATTCCGTCGGACATTATTCCGACAGAATTCGCCGGATTTTCCGATGAATTATCGGAATAATGTCCGACGGAATTGTCGGATGATCCGACAAAGCAATAACGACCGTTAGCGATTAGGTTAGTTTCTTGTCGGATTATCGTTAATTGTTTGACGGAACTCCGACGAAAAACCGGTAGTGTTAGCGAGATATTTTTATTTTGTCGGAGTGTTCCGACAAGTAATTTCAAATCAAAATAAAAAAATAAAATTTAAAATTTTGAAATTCGTTTTTTTCACGATATAACAATTATCTATACAACAATTATATATACACAATCACACATACAACATTGCATCAATATAATTAACAAATTAATAAAACAAATTAAAATTAATATATACACAATCCAACAAAGTTTACAATGCTAAAATAATGTGTCTACTATGGAGGGGGAGGGGCTCAAATAGATTACGGACAATGGAAGACCTAGGCTGAGGCTGAGGCTGAGGCTGCTGCTCCATGAACAGTCGTCGCATCTGCTCTAGCTGCTCCGCCTGCTGCTGCATCATCTGTCGCGTCGCCCGGTTCTCCTCCTCCTCTGCTCCATCCGTCGCGTCGCCGATTCTCCTCGGCTTTCTGCACTGCTCGAGTCTGCGTCTTCTCGATCGGGCACGCTCGCAGGCGATCGAGAAGAAGAACCGAGGACGCGGTCGCCGAGGAAGAAGTCGATCCGCCTCGTCTAAACGGCGGCGCCGTGGTCACCAAAGCCGTAGACGCGATCTCCCTCTTCTTCCTTGACTCCGCGGTGACCGAGTGCCAAATGTCGCTGACAAAGGGCGTCTGCACCTCAGGGGTCGTCTGGACAAGCCCCTCGGCGACCTGCGTGGACATAGAGTCCTTATAGGCTCTCTGTGTCACAAAAAACATAAAAACATTAATATTAACATTTACCATTAACTAATAAACAAAATAGAATTAAAATATTTTAAGTAATACTTACAAATGCTCTCTCTGTGTCTCATCGACAAAGACAATCGCGAATCGGCACCGGAGGAGCAGGAGTGGTGTGGGTCGCAGCAAATAAATCAGTCATCGGTACCTCGGTACCATAGTATTGATTCTACAAATATAATGAATTAAAATTAGCAAAGAACACATATTAAGCTATAACACGATCAACTTATGATGAATAAAAATTTAACCTCGCAAGTGCACGAGAATACCAGAGTATAGCTGCGCAAAGACAAGGGTCGAACCACAGAGACAAGAGAATGATTGATTATGTTAACTAGCAACTTAAGGAACAAAAATAAAAGACAGGGGTTTTTTTTTGTTTGTTTCTTTAAAAACTACTGACAATAATTTAAACTAATTTATCAACTAAAATTATCAGCTAATTTATCAAAGCAGGCAGATAACGAATTTAACAAATATTGAGAAGACCTAGGAATTGGGATTCACTCTATATCTTGGATTTATGCCTTTCTAATTTATGCATCAGTTCAGTTCTAGGATTGGTTCACAAAGGTAAAACCTGGGACGCTTGGATCACGATTTGCAGGCTTAGTATCCCTAATTGTTATACTTTCTTGATCCGTCCATATAACAATCAAGGATCCTTTAAGAACTTAGGAACAATTAATCTCTTTCTTATCTTAGCAAGATTATGAATCAATAAGAAAGAACATTCATAAAAGATGGCAAACATATGACTTATGCATTCTGATCGTGCAATTCATCATACCCTGATAATCTAACGGTTGTAATTACCTACACGCAAATACAACTTAGAAAGATTCAATAAAAATACTTTTATGAATGACTAGAATAATTGAACTGAATAAGAATTATATTAAAGCATAAATATTTGATACAGAGTTACCTCCAATTCCTAGATAAAGAGATTAGTTCCTCATAATAATTGATAGTACAAAAACTTGAACCATTCTTGAATTAACTTTCTTCATAGACAAAGAAAAATTATACAAGACGACTCTCCTTAATTCTAACCTAAAAGGGATATATTTATAACCTAATAATATACGACAACCAAGGGAAAAAGGATATAATACATTAAAACCTACCAAAAAGGGCCAAGGCAGCCGCACGCCAACCAAGGAGAACAATTCTGCGGCTGCCCTAAGTTGGAAATAATCAAATTTTACAATTCTGCCTTCAGCTTTCTGAAAACTGCACTTTACACCCCTAAATTGGCATTTTTGGCTTTTTCTTTACTTTCTTCAACATGAGTTGACTTGAATTAACTTCATTGGACTTGGAATGTCTTGAGTTGACTTTCATCCTCATTAATTCTTCTAAAAACTTGAGCCATCCATCAGAAGTACACATTCCGTTAACTTTTCATTTGCAAAACAGTCCTTTTCCATTATAATTCCTAACGGAGTGTAACGAAATCTTCTGAAATTACTTCAAAACCATCCAACTTTGCAAGATTAACCCTTAAACCCCTGAAACTATAAAACAACACTAAAACACAATATTAGACAACAAAAACCTCGAGAAATAGCTAAATCTAAGCCTGATAAATACACAATAAATGAGTAAAATACTCATTCATCAAATACCCCCAAACTTAAACTTTTGCTCGTCCTCGAGTAAAACAAAAAAATAAAACAAAAACACAAACCATACTATAATAAATACAAAACAAAAGCAAAACTTCTTTTTTTTCTTTCTCACGAGTCGAGCTTCGGCATGGCACCTCATAATGCCTCAGAGTAAGATTAACAACACTAAGCAAATAACAACACATAGCCACAAGTCTAAACTTCCACTCAATCATCGTCAATCTCACTTTAAATCTCCGTGTGTGTATGCGCCATTACTCAATAGTTTCAAGAATTGAAATTCCTTATAGAGCCAAGTACCTCATACATTCCCTAAAAATAACAAGTATTAACCTTTGCATATATATATCAAAGTATATTTCATGAAACATAAAAACTAGTAATTACTCCCCTCCATTACTACAAACATAAGTAGCAATACCGAATTTTTTTTTTCTTTTCTTCTTCTTTTTCTTTCATTTTTTTTTTTTTTTTTCAAGCAAACTTGTGGACTGTGCAATGTTTAGCTCCCTTAAGCTTTCTAATTAACCCATGTAACGAGTATTAGGCTAATGACTCTCAAACCATATGGCTTTAAGGCATTAGGTGTAAAAACACCCCTACGAGCTTACTAACTCGAGTTAAAAAGGCTACGAAGCTAAACTACGTCTTCACAAAGATATTCCTCTTTTTTTTTCTTTTTTTCTTTTTTCGGATTACTTAAACTCTGTTTAGGCCTAACTTCAAGGAGTAAAAACAGTTTAAAATTTTCATGAATACTCTAATAATTTTTTTTTCTTCCATATCAAAGGCTCTAGGGAATGATATGTGCACTATACAACTCTATAAAGTCTTTCAAATCTCCCAACAAATCAATTCACGGCATAAAGTGCTCAAAGATTGAAGATTCAAAGTTCCATCAACTAGATCAAGTTTTAGTATATAAACAAGTACAATAAGCATTGCTAGTTACAAAATGTCAAATACCAAACAAATTATCATCATTGGCGGTAGTAACCATGCCTACACTAAAAACTCGCTCAAAGTTTCAACTTTCATATTTTCTGATTTTTTTTTTTTTTTTTTTTTTAAAGAAAGCAAAAACTAGAAATTATACAAAATAATACACAAAAAAAAAAAAACAATGGCTACTCCCAAATATAGCATCATAGGACAATATCCCACCCCCAAACTTAAATCACACATTGTCCTCAATGTGTAACAATATGGAAATAAGAATACAATTCAAATCCATAAGAACCAAATCATTTTTCTATCCTCAGTCACTGCATTCCCAATTCCTCACCCCCAAACTTGATTGTCACATTGTCCGCAATGTGTACATAACAATATAGATCAAGAAGTACACATTCCGTTAACTTTTCATTTGCAAAACAGTCCTTTTCCATTATAATTCCTAACGGAGTGTAACGAAATCTTCTGAAATTACTTCAAAACCATCCAACTTTGCAAGATTAACCCTTAAACCCCTGAAACTATAAAACAACACTAAAACACAATATTAGACAACAAAAACCTCGAGAAATAGCTAAATCTAAGCCTGATAAATACACAATAAATGAGTAAAATACTCATTCATCAACTTATAAGAAAACAATAAAAATAGCCTATATATACACTCAAACCCTACTAAGACAGCCTATTTGAACTCAATTCATTCTCATAACAACCTATTAAGACTCAAATCGTTATAAAATAGTCTATTGACCCTCAAACCCCTTCTAAAACAACTTATTTACACTCAGAACCTTCGAAAACAACCTATTTGCACTCAAACCCTTCTAAAGCAACCTATTTAAACTGAAAAACCCTTTCATAAAGGCTTTTGTACACTCAAACCCTTCTAAAACAACCTATTTACACTCAAACCCTTCTAAAACAACCTATTTACACTCAAACCCTTCTAAAACAACCTAATTGTTACCAGTGCCCTGCTTTCAGCCATGGATTTCATAGCATCCACATGGCTACCCAACAAATCAATTTAAATCATAAGTAAAACAATAACATATAATATGTATGTTTTGAGGAATTCATAAAGGCCTATTTACACTCAAACCCTTCTAAAATAGCCTATTGACATTCAAACCCTTCTAAAACAGCCTATTGACACTCAAACCCTTCTAAAACAGTACATTTACACCCAATCCCCTTCTAAAACAACCTAATTGTTACCGGTGCCCTGCTTTCAGCCATGGATTTCATAGCATCCACATGGCTACCCAACAAATCAATTTAAATCATAAGTAAAACAATAACTTATAATATGTATGTTCTGAGGAATTCATAAAGGCCTATTTACACTCAAACCCTTCTAAAATAGCCTATTGACATTTAAACCCTTCTAAAACAGCCTATTGACACTCAGACCCTTCTAAAACAAGACATTTACACCCAATCCCCTTCTAAAACAACCTAATTGTTACTGGTGCTTTCACCATGGATTTCATAGCATCCACATGGCTACCCAACAAATCAATTTAAAGCATAAGTAAAACAATAACATATAATATGTATGTTTTGATAAATTCATAAAGGCCTAATTTCACTCAAACCCTTCTAAAACTCTACATTTACACTCAAACCCCTTATAAAATAACATATTTGCACTGATCAGTGCCCTGCTTTCAGCCATGGATTTCATAGCATCCACATGGCTACCCAACAAAACAATTTAAAGCACCGCTAAAACAATTAAAGCATGTATTAATTAATTACAATACAACACATTAAAGTCCTTACCATGCGCAAGTGGTGCTCGGAGGTGTTGATCGACCCCGAGGTGTGCTTCACCCCCCCGTGCCGCTCGGCCTATTGCTGTTGCGATCGGCGGGCTCTAGCGTCATCGGAATCCCAACCCTCGGTATACCTATGAAAATGTTAAAATTGTTATAGAGATACAATATATACAAAATCTCTCATCTATTTAAGGAATGAAATTAAATCAAGTATATTATTATAATGTACTTACGGCGCCGCACATCATCGATGAAATTTGGAGCCCTCACCCTCCTCTCGGTCCACGCCTTCTTCATGTCGTAAATCCAGTCGCGGAACTTCTTCGCGCACAAGAACCTAAACGCCTCGTGCGCCTCGGCGTCGAGTGCGCAAGCCAACAATAATGAAGCCGCAAGTTTAACCAATTTAAACATATTAATTATAAACTTTGATAGAAATTATTAAATTATTAAACATTAACATATTTTATATATCCTTAGAATCCTTACCCTAAAATCATCCCACCACCGGTCTCGGGTCGCCGTAGGCACGCTAGTAATGTGGCCGCACTCTCGTGCCTCATCTCGCAGAATACGTCCAAGGAAGCGGGTCGGATCGGGATACCCGCCCGCAACCCGACAAATATATATTAAACAAATATATTATACAAATATGCAATTAACATGTAACCAATGTCGTACAAGCATTAAAATTTTAAAACGAAATATTATGACTTATCGCTTAAGGCCGGAGATGGTAACGATAATCCTACCATCTTCGCGTGTCCATGATCTGGAGTCGATGAGGACCCAGCCCGCTCATCGGCTCGTGGGGAGAGTCGGGTGCATCCTCGGGCCGATCCAAGTCGGGATCGGCTCCTCCTGCAGTACAGTAGCCGTGTACCGTAATGCAAGTAGGTAGAAGTCGGACCTTAGGTGTCCGACTCCTACCTCTACCGTCCCGACATGTCTATATATAAATTAGTATATTAATGTTGACAATTAACGCTAAGTTTAGATGACAATTAAGTTAAAATACATAACATAAATTAAAATCTCTCATCTTCATGATAACAAGTAACATACAAATAGCGTTCTACACATGACATTTACTTTCTAACAAAAATAAAAGAGCCTAAACGGTACATATTGCAAGACTACTCAAAGTCTTCATTCTCGTGTTTGCATTTTCTTCATTCTCGATTCTCCGGTCTCGGCGTTTGAGTCGCTACTACAAAACTCAAGTTCTTCTTCGCCTCATCCTCGGACATCCAATCCTCTTCACCTTCTTACCTCGTCGTCTTCTTCGCATCACCTTCAATAATCGGGATTTCGTCTTCGGACGGGAAGGAGTGGCAAATCAACAGCAATACTATCTCCAGGCCCAAGGGAGGCACGGGCATTTCATCCATTGGATGACTATCGAAGATACAACGAGAGGTACGGGCATTTCATCCTCTTGATAACATCCTTCTAATGACGATTCGTAGTTATGTCGTCGACCGATATGCTATATCAATAGTGCTTCGGCCTTGGTCTTCCAAACCCACCATCCCCTCTCATCGCTCGCCGATAAGGGTATGGTGTCATGTAGACTTGTTGTGCTTGTGATGCTAAGATAAACACATCATCACCCGCATGTCTAGACGTGTGCTTCACATCGATTAGGTCAAACGAGTCGTGCTTTTTATACCTCGTACGGCGTCTCGCCCACAATTGAATAGGACTATATTTTTCCTCCCGAGATATCGTAACTCGATGACTTCTTTAAGGACACCATAATAGTCAAGGTTGCCTTTAAGATTGACACCGCCGTTATCTGTTTGTTTTCCCTCCCGTATTCCTTTGTATGGAAGACATAGCCATTCACATAATATCCGTTGTATAAAGTAACTCTCATCAACGGATTTGCAGATATGTGAGATAATCTCGCGACTCGCGGGTCATTAGGATGCTCCAAAACCGAAAAGTATTTCATAATAGACATTTTTAATGACCGAGCCATTAATAAGAGGTCTACATATAAATCGAGCCAGGAAATGATATTTACATATTTGCGTAACCACGACGGAAACTCTTTCTCGTCCCGATATCTCGCAATTCGTCGATATATCATCTCCGGCTTGATCTTCGAACATACCGCATTAGGTTTAGAGTTTATACGAGTTATTTGTGCATCTTGCAACTTTAATTTGAATCGGACGACTATCTAAAATTAAATGAAATTGATAATTAACTTACTTGAGATATTCCTCAACCTCGGGACAATTAAGGAGTATATAGAGTCTCGCAGCCTTCATACTCCTTATTGCTTAGCATTCGAGTCTTAACCGGTTTACCGAGTGGCCGACCCGAGCATTAAATACGAGATGTCCTCATTGACATCGGGCTCTCCACCATCGTAATTGCGCCCAACCCGAGTCAATCTCGATTCAATATCGGGATGAAAATATTGCGCGGCAAAGGCAACAATTTCCTCTATAATAATAGCCTCGCATATTGAGGCCTCAACCTTTGCCCTGTTTCTCATCTTCCTTTTCAAATGACCGAGATACCTAATTGCGGATGCATGACAGATTAAAAAATGTTACTCAATCTATAACCGACTTTTAAGTATGTTATAGATCATGAAAACGATTATTATGAGACGAGTTATTACCTCTCAAATGGATACATCCATCCGTATTGAACTGGACCCCCAACCCTAGCTTCATATGCCAAGTGGACCGGTAAATGCTCCATAGAATCAAAAAAGACGGAGGAAAGATCTTCTCAAGTTTGCAAATCGTCACGACAATGCTCGCTTCGAGTCTTCTCATGTCATCAACCCGCAGAGGCCGGATGATAACGCTCGAATGACTCACTCGGCTCGGTTAACGCAATCCATATATTGTCGGGCAACAAGTCTCTAAGCGCAATAGGAAGTAACTGTTCAACACGTGACAATCATGACTCTTCAAACCATGAACCTTTCCTTCATCTACATTTACACAATTTCCGATGTTAGAAGCGTAACCGTCGGAAGCCTCAATCCCTTCAACCACTTCAACACTAGAAGTCTTTGTTCCTTGGTTAGCACGTATGGAGCGACAGGTTTCACTGTTTTACCATTGACCTCTTTTAGCTCCAAGGCGGCCGCTTACATATGTCTTTCATGTCCATTCGGGCTTTGGGTGTGTCCTTGGTAGTTGCCCTCCAATCCATAATGGTGTTAAAAATATTGTCAAACACATTCTTCTCAATGTGCATGACGTCAAGATTATGGCGTATCAAATTATCTTTCCAATAAGGCAACTCCCGAATATACTCTTTTGGTCCAATTATGCTTTACACCAAAATCTCGCAGCCTATCCTTTGCATACATCTTCCCCACCTGGTCTTCGTAGTTTAGACACCTTTTCATAAACAGCTTCACCGCTCAAACGTCTAGGCGCCTCATCACGCTCAACCCTATTCTTGGTGAATTGCTTTCGTGATCTAAAAGGGTGGTCATCCGGTAGAAATTGACGATGACAATCAAACCAACAAGGTTTACGAGAGTGCTCGAGTGTGAACGACTTAGTGTCATCCATACGATAGGACATGCAAGCTTCCCATGTGTGCTCCAACCCGATAACATCCCGTAGGCGGGGAAGTCATTCACCGTCCACATCAACGCGGCTTTCATTTTAAAATTTTTTTTTGAATGCATCCCATGTTTCCACTCCGTCTTCCCGAGCATTTTTAACTCGTCAATCAAAGGGCGGAGATAAACATCAATGTTCTTGCCGGGGCTAGTCGGTCCGGTATGAACAGTGACAAGAACATATAAGGATCACTCATACACAACCACGGTGGAAGATTGTACACGGTAGCTATAACCGGCCAACAAGAGTAGGACTTCGCCCCGGCCCGAAAGGAGTAAAACCATCCGCGCATATGCACAACCCGATATTTCTAGCTTCGGGCAAAGTCGGGATGGGTTGCATCAAATTGTTTCCAAGCCAAGCCGTCCGACGGATGAGTCAACACGCCATCCTCGCGCGGCTTTCTTTGTGCCAACGCATAGCTTCGAATTAGCTTTAGACGCGTAGGCGTTGCAATCTCGGAGTCAACGGCAAGTAACGCAACCGCTTATAAGGTTCATTCTTCTTGCGTTTGAACCGCCCTCCGTTTCGGCTTATATCGATCATGGCCACACACGGAACATTCTTTCAGTTTGAATCTTCCTTGTAGAAAAGCATGCAATCATTCTTGCACGCATCAATCTTCTCATATTTCAACCCAATATGCCCAACCATCTTCTTTGTCGATAGAAGTTCTCGGCATCTTATTCCCTTTCGGCAAAGCTTTTTCGGTGCTTTCATAAGACGATTGAAACCAGATTGACTAATATTGCAATCGACTTGATGTTTAGGAACTCACCACGGTCCCAAAACGGTCCGCTCGAGCCGGGATACAACTTCTCCGTTGCGGACTCCATAGCTTCAATGAACTTACTAGTGCGGGATTTGGCTCCTCTTGACGTGCGTTCTCCGACCGGTCAAAATGAGGACCAAGAACATCCCTAACCATATCTTCCATACCACGAAATGGTTCATCGTTCACACTCGTATTTACCGGTTCAGTTCACGTACAGAATCCTCTGCTGGTTACTTTCCGGCCTAGACACTACTCGATTTGCTCACCGTGAGCTACCCACCGCTTGTACCCAACTTGAAACCCGTCTTTGGAGAAGGTGCTTCTCAACAATCATCGAAGGGAAGTACTTTCGATTTTGCAGCCATCACATGGACACCTTATGTTGTTACCACTCATGTATTTGGGGTTCGCTAGAGCAAATTCGATAAAACTCTTCAAACCTCTAATGAACTCATCGTAATACCACTACGATTCGGCAACCTCCGATTATACATCCAACTGCGATCGTCGATCGACATAACTCCTATTAAGCAACAAATGATTAGTATGAGAAAAATACACTTATTACGGTAATCACAATTCATCGGTCGACATCACGCTTTACATTTGTACTAAACCCTAAATATTATCTAAATCGGTATCTATCATCATACTCTCGTCAAACCCAGATCTAAAGCGATCGTCCCAAATTTCCCACATCAATGTAGGTTTATTGGATTCAAGATGGGAGATCATTCAATTGAAGTACCTCTTTCATTCGCCGTGGAGCAATTACTAGATAAAATTTGTGTACGTCGTCGTTAATTATCTCTGCCGAATTAAGATTATTTAAGAAGAGGAATTCTTGAAAGCATCCAAGGACAAAGGAGTTTTGTAATTCCCTATGTCGTTGACAACTCTCCATCGTTCATTGAAGCCTAAAAATATTCTTTGGTGAAAAGAGTTCTCGGACTTTGGGAGTGAGCTCACAAGGATTGCAAAGTATCCTTACACTGGAGTTAAGACTAAGCTTTAACAAAACTTAGTAGCATCTCCAAGATAAGAATAGTTTTCAACCCTTTTGAGGTCGTCCCAAGTGCCGAGAACTCTTCTTCACGAGCAATATTTGTAGGGATCTATGAAAGGACGGACAGCTATCAACGACATAAAGAATAGCATCTCCGTTGTCCTTGGATGCTTTCAAGAATTCCTCTTCTTAAATAAGCTTAATTCGGCGGCAGAGATAATTAACGACGACGTACACAAATTTTATCTAGTAATTGCTCCACGGCGAATGAAAGAGGTACTTCAATTGAAGGATCTCCCATCTTGAATCCAATATTGATGTGGGAAATTTGGGACGATCAGCTTTAGATCTGGGAATGACGAGAATATAATGATAGATACTGATTTAGATAATATTTAGGGTTTAGGCATGGTTTAGGGTTTAGATAGAGTTTCGGGGGTTTAGATAGAGTTGAGTGTTTAGGGTTTAGATATGATTTAGAATTTAGGGTTTAGATCGGGTTTAAGGGGTTTAGATAGGGTTTAGTGTTTATAGGGTAAAGAAACATGCGAAATTCATTAATGAAAAATAATATCCTTTTGTTCTACCCGTCCATTCTTAAAGTTTGATAACTCTAAGAACCACCGAAGTGCGACTGGTGTCCAGATATTATAATTTATTAATGAATTATCACAAAATATATGTTTAATTGATTTAAGTCAAAGTTGATTTCTTATATAGCTTACATCCTAATTTTCTAAAAACTTGATTTTTTTTAAAGATAAATATATTTGATTAATTTTAACTGGATACGGTTTAGATATGGTTTAGGGTTGTTTAAGGGTCCAATTTAGGGTTTAGGTTGGGGTTTAGAATTTAAGGTTGTGATTAAGGGAAATTTCTGAAACTTTATAGGGTAAAGAAACAAGCGAAATTCATTAATGAAAAATAATATCCTTTTGTTCTACCCGTCCATTCTTAAAGTTTGATAACTTTAAGAACCACCGAAGTGCGACTGGTATCCAGATATTATAATTTATTAATGAATGATCATCGATGAAATATATGTTTAATTGATTTAAGTCAAAGTTGATTTCTTAGCTTACATCCCATCATCAGCCGACAATATAAAAAGCTAACGGAATCCCAAGTTAACATGCTCGTGATGCACTATTCACGTCAATAAGTCACAAGGTCAACATAAATAATAATAAGAGTTTCGAACTCTAAATACATTCAACGGAACGGATCGGTATCATTGGATACCAATACCACATACTACACATGCTAGTCGAAACATTGAGTGTAACACACTCTCAATGATTACATTCCCTATTGGAGTCTTGGGTAGGTGCAGGAGGGTTCGGTGGGGTCACTTGCTCCACTCGGGGTCTCTCACCTAGGGCCACATTCAGTTGGTCCTCAAGTTCTCTCAGTTCTCGTAATGCGTGTCTGAGTTGAAATAAGATCGGATGCATAACTGACATCCTGGCAGTCTTCCTAGTTCGTGCCATCCTGCTACAGGCATACAATAGAGACATTAAATCTCTAAAGGGAAGTGAAACACATTAAGTGGTTCAACTAATGCATGGATATCAACATAATACTCTCAATGGAGAATATGTAATATCAACATATTAAACTTGAACAACCTAAGAAGTCTAAGAAGGAATTAGTTAAAAGTCTACTAGCATTTTAAATGAGTTTAAATTAGTTAAAAGTCTACTAGCATTATAAAAAAAAAAAAAAACTACTACTACTACTACAACTACAAGTATGAAACACAAACACAATGATTAGGAGGCCCCACACACACCCAACAATTAATAATGATTGTGTACATGTATAAAATAAATAATAAGAGGGTTTGGAGAATTTTGCAGCCCATTTTTCTCTCTCTAGGGTTTCTCTCTCTAGGGTTTCTCTCTTTACACTTTTACGTGTCGTCATTAGGGTTTAGTACGGCCGGCTGGCAATGCCGCCGGATGCACCACCGGAGGCCCCTCCTCTGGTGACTTCAACCGCAGCTAATCCCTCTCTTCATTGTGAGTCTTCTCATGTTGATCCTCCTTTATCCTATGCTGCCGCCTTATCACAGAAGAATGGTCAGGTTAGTCTTAACCCTAAGGTGGCGCATGTCCTTTCTGAAATCCCGTTGGCCACTAGACAACCAGTGACGATCCAGGACGAACCTGGATGTCTTTTCTCGCCGGTGGAGATGGATTTGCTGGAGAAGCAATTCGTTCATACTCTTATTATGAAATTTTCTGTTGGTAGACCCTCGGTGCTTGTTATTCGAGACCATATCTCAAAGAATTGGAGGTTAACCGGCTCTTTCATTGTTGGGCTTTTGGACCCAAGACATGTTATGATTCATCTTGCTTCAGAAGAGGATATGGTTAGGGCTCTATCGAAGGAGTCTCGAATGATTGAAACATGTATGTTCCGTTTGTTTCGTTGGTCTCGTGACTTCGAATTCAAGAAAGATAGTCCTTATGTGGCGGTATGGATTCGATTGCATCACTTACCTCTTCCTTTCTTTAATCCAAATGAGTTTACGGCGTATTGGGAATTCGGTGGGAAGATTTTACGTGCGGATGATCGCACTCTAAGCTTAACTCATCCAATGTTTGCTCGAATATGTGTTGAGGTTGATGTTTCTCTTATATTACCATCGCGAATTTGGATAGGGACGAGCAAAGAGAGCGGGTTCTGGCAGTCCATTGATTTTGAAGGCAATATCTCCTACTGCGATGGATGTGGTTTGTTGGGTCATGTTGAAGATGATTGCAGAAAGAAAAAACGTGTTCTTTCTAAGGTTTCAAAGAAGGCACCTTTGAAGGAGATTAGCAAGGAGGGACAACCTGATAGTTATCCTAAGGACGCAACAGTGGAGATGGGGAAAGAAAAAACTGTGATTACGAAAAAGTGGATTCCTTTACGTGTTGACAGTAAATTGGAAACGACTTCGGGCTCGGGTTCGAAAGATGATCATGGCATACCCAAGGAAACTGAGGTCATTGATATTCCATCAAGTCCCAAGCAAACGGTGCAGGACATTCAGCCTGGGATTATTTTGCAAACTGAGACTCTTTCAAGCCTTGGGATAAACTCGGCGGGCAAAGACAATCCTAGTCTAGCGGCAGATTCTGTACTGGAAGATCACCAGCATGTGGTTCAGGAGAATGAGGTTTTCACTCACAACCCTTATGATATCTTGGCTGACTTAGATGATACTGTTACTGTGGACGAGATTTCAGAACAGTTTGGTATGGGGCGCGACAGTATTGAGGGCAGTAAGTCTAAACGTCGGACAGAGACAGTGGCTCTAAGAAAACGGGGGAAGGGGTTGCAGCTGAGGGTTCAAGATGATTTATGTCTCCCAGATAAACTTAAGGTAAAGCATACTAGATCCGCTTCTTTGGATGATTTAATAGACTTCCATCCTAGTTCGTCTCGTATTAAATCGTTTCATAAGGTTCTTGAAAAGGAAAAGAAGAAGAAATTTGTTACTAGGAACAAACGTGTTACTAGGGCCTCTTCTAAGGCTCACTAAATTTTTTCCCTATTCGTTTCCTATGTCAGTTATTGTATGGAATATTAGGGGGGTTGGTAACAAAGAATCGATGGAGTATCTTAAAGTTCTTAAATCTCAACATGATACTATGCTCATGGTTTTGTTGGAACCGAAGATTGATGGAATCCGTTTGGACAAATTAGCTAAGAAGCTTCATATGGAAGGTATTATGCATAATAATCCTTTAAATATGCATATTTGGTTACTTTGGGATCATCGTTTGGGTGTTACTTTTGTGGGTGCTTCTTCTCAACATATTACAGTTCGTCTTGTGATAGGGGATAATTCAGTGTTGGCTTCTTTTGTGTATGCTAAATGTAATAGAGTTGAGAGACAATTTCTTTGGGCTGATTTGGTGGACACTTCCATGCAAATTCAAGAACCTTGGGTGGTTTGTGGTGACTTCAATATTATTTCTCATTCGTCGGAAAAGCTAGGGGGGGCTGCTTGTGATTTTCCTAGTATGAATGATTTTAATGATTTCATTGGTCAAGCTGGTTTGATGGATGCTGGGTATGAAGGTAGCTGCTATACTTGGTGTAATAATCATGATGGGAGTGATCGTATTTGGCTTCGGTTGGACATGGTTTTGATAAATGGTCTGTTTATGGCTCTCTTCCCAGCTGTTAATGTTCTTCATCTGAGTAGAGTGTGTTCGATCATTCTCCGTTGATTATTAATTTTCCTTCTCTCAGGCCGAAAGGAGTTTTTCGTTTTCAGCGCATGTGGCTTGATCATCCTGATTTTTTGTCTTTTGTTCGTAACCAGTGGGATAGACCGGTTTTGGGATCAGCTTTGATGGTTTTGTCCAGGAAATTGCAGCTTTTACGCAGAGAATTGAAGCAATGGAACTGGTTAGTTTTTGGTCATGTGCAGAGGCGGATTTCTCTTATTCAGGATATTATTTTGCAGTTAGATTACAGTTTACAACATTCCTGGGATGAGACTGTTGCGGATCAGCTTGCTCAAAGGAATAATGAGCTTCTTCAATTATTGAAATGGGACGCGGAAATGCTTCAGCAGAAGGCCAGGCAAAATTGGCTTCAGGACGGTAAAAGGAATACTTCGTACTTTCATGCTAGCATAAAAGATAGATACCGTATTAATACAGTCAAACTTAGACTTCCTGATGGTATCTGGTGTCGTGATAATGCTCAGATTGGGGATATGGCTGTCCGATTTTTCTCAGATTTATTCTCCTCTTCAATTCATGATATAGATGAATCTTTATTTGAAGGGGTGAATCGAAGGATTGATAATCAAGATAATATTCTTCTTCAGCGTATTCCGGATGAGGAGGAGGTTTGGCAGTCTGTCAAGGATTTAGACCCTTCTAGCGCTCCTGTCCCGGATGGTTTTACAGGGTGGTTTTTTCTGGGTTGTTGGGATATTGTTAAAGAAGATGTGGTGGCTGCGATTCAGGAGTTTTTTCGTGGTAGTTCTTTGCCTAAAGGGATCACGGCTACAACAGTTGTTCTGATTCCGAAGGTAGACAATCCTTCAGCTTTGGGTGATTTGCGTCCTATTAGTCTGTGCAACTTTGTGGGTAAAGTTATCTCTAGAATTCTGGCTACTAGGATCGCCTCTCTTCTCCCAAATCTGATTTCTCCTGAACAATCGGGGTTTGTTAAAGGGCGTAATATCCAGAAAGCATTGTCTTGGCTCGGAAATGGTTCACCGTCTGGACCACAAGGTGCGTGGAGGTAATATTATCTTTAAGTTTGATATGTCTAAAGCGTATGATCGGATTGAATGGGATTTTCTTTTGCGTGCTTTGGAGGCTTTTGGTTTCTCTGAGACAAGCCGTGATTTGATTTTCCGAATTATTAATTCTATTTGGTATACTTTCCGGATTAATGGGGAAAGTTTTGGCTTCTTTCATTCTACTCGTGGTGTTCGTCAAGGGATCCTCTCTCTCGCTTTTATTCATTTTAGCCCAGAAATTTTGTCGGTTAACATTAATGGTGCTATTTCGCTGGCGCGTCCTTTGAGCATGGTCGAGGTGGTTTAATTATTTCACATTTGCTTTATGCTGATGACATGTTGATTTTCAGTAATGCTAGCAAGACCTCAGTGATGGCTCTTAAACGTTTGATGGTTAAATATGAGCGAAGCTCGGGTCAGCTTATTAACTTACAGAAAAGTGGATTTTATGCTCCATCGACTTCTTCTCATCGGAAAATTTTGTTACTTGGAAATTGGTCTAGTTGCTCTTATCGTCACTTGCCCATGAAATATTTGGGTGTCCATTGTTTAAAGGTAGGCCAAAACGTATCTATTTTGAAGATCTGCTGCGTCGTATCACTCGGCGTATTGAGGGTGGAAATCTAGACTTCTTTCTTTTGGGGGTAAAATTGTTCTTCTTAAGTCAGTTTTGAGTAGTATTCTCATTCACTCTCTTGCGGTGGTCAAGATTCCTAGTTCGATCATTAAAGCAATTGAAAGCAGGATGGCTAATTTTCTTTGGAGCTCACTGGGAAAGACGCGTTCATTGGGTGGCCTGGGACAAAGTTTGTCACCCCTTTTGGAAGCCGGTTTAGGTCTTAGGTCTCGACTCATATTATGGAATCTCTTCATGCCAAGCTAGCTTGGAATGCTCTTCAACGTCAAAGCCTATGGTCTCGGTTTGTCAATACTAAGTATGGGACTATCGATGGTTTTTCAAATCCAGTCTCTTCCACGCATATTTGGAAGGCTATTGATGTGCAGTTGCCCAAGGTGATCCATCACAGTCAATGGGTGATTGGTGCGGGTTCTCGATCTTTTTGGAATGATAACTGATGCGGTGTTCGTTTAATTGGTCCTTTGCCTATGGACTTAAAGCTTACGGTTGCTGAAGGTTTAGCTAATCTGGAGCAGTTGTTGCCATTGATTCCTGCCCAGTTTCATAATACTCTCCGAGCAATCTGCATTGATGTTCTTATTCCCGATAGGCTGGTGTGTAAGCTGTCTCGGTCTGGCGATTTCTTCACTAAAGATTTCTGGCATATTATGCGTCCCTTGCTCCATCTCCTCACCGGGCTTCGAAAATATGGCGAGATGGCTTCCTTTAAAGGTGAGTGGTTTCGCTTGGAAGCTATTCCTTCAGTGTTCGGTGGACTTGCGGTTGCACAAACGCCGGTTCTGTTGTTTCCAAGTGTGTTTGCTGTCTTGCTGCTCAACAGGAATCATTGAATCATCTTTTTGTCCAATCCGAGGTTGCACGAGCTGTTTGGGAGTACTTTGCTCGCCCCTTCAACAAAATCTCAAGGTATGGGTCTGTTTTGTATGCGTGGAACATTTGGACAGATGGGCATTCCCTTCGAAATCAAGTTGGGGCGGTTTGTCTTGGTATTTTTGTTTTCACAATTTGGGAAATTTGGAAGGCTAGGTGTAAAGCCACTTACGAAGGTTATTCTATGCAAGCTAGTAAGATTATTATCAGCATTCGTAAGAATATTACTGACATGTTGTCTATTTTCGTTCCAAAGTCTTCTCTTGATCTTATGGGGAAAAGGCGGTTACAAATGCTTCGTTTGCCTTGTATCTCGGTTTTGTGGAGGAGGGTCAATGGTTGAGATGGACTCCTCCGGATGTTGGCCAATTTAAATTGAACACAGATGGTTCGGCCAGGAATGGGCTTTGCACTGGGGGTGGTATTATTAGAGATTCTGATGGATCCTTGGTTCGTGCATTTTCAATTTTCTATGGTCAAGGTACTAACATGGCTGCGGAGATTTATGCTCTTCGTGATGGTTTGGCTCTTTGCCGGGAGTTAGGTTTATCGCATGTGATTGTAGAATCTGATTCTTCTGTTGCAGTATCGGTTCTAAAAGGTTTTCATAGAGCTCCATGGCGTTATGAATATGAGCTTCGGGATTGCAACAAGAATTTGGGTTCTTTTGTCTTGGTTCATGTTTTCAGAGAATTAAATAAGGTGGCTGACAGACTAGCTTTAGAAGCTTATGCGCATCAACAGAAAGTTTTCTATGAGAAACGGGAGCTTCTTCACCGTGATGTGCGTCAGATGCTTGATCATGATTTCATTGGATTATATAGTTTTAGGAAATAGCTGGCTCTTTTGTATGTTTTCTGAGGTTAGGCTCCTTTGTCCTCCCGGTTCTATAAGGGCAAGGCTGGTTGTCCCCCTCTTGTATTATTTTTTTATTATTAATAAAATCCTGCAGGGTGCCGTCCCTGTTTCCTAAAAAATATATATATATATATATATATATAAAATAAATAATAAAATAAGTGTCATAGTTCAAAGCTTTACTTCAAACTATGCTTAATATTGAAATTTGAGTTATATTTGAGTAAGATAAACTAACAAGTCATGAAAACTAATCTTAATTTTGGTCTTTCTAGTTCAAAGCATTTCAAAGCTTTACTTCAAACTATGCTTAATATGAATGAAAATATTGGTATATTAGCATTATTATAATAAACTAATCTTAATTTTTTTTTCAAAGTATCCAAACATTCACAACTCTAATCAAATCCCAAAACAGAATGTTTCTAATATTGCCGGTTGAAAAAAAAAAAAAAAGACAGATATTGTAAACAGCAATCACCAAATTAAGTTCACGGCTTTTGTCAAATTCCTCACAAGTATAGTTAATATAGTTAATATAGTTAATATTTTAAACTATTTTCACTGTTGTTATTAAAAGATTTTACACCATTAAAATGAAAGTCAACTACGAGTGTCAAGAGCGGTCAAAGCCAGTCACATACAGATAATCACCGTTAAGAGAAATTAGAACTCAAAGCAAGTTCATCTCTAGTGTTACGTATAATGCACAAGCAATAACCATCCAGGGAAACGCATTTATCACTGTGAAAGTTAAAACAGTTTATAGGCTGTGGCATAATCACTTCCATCCTCCCTGTTGGGCATTTTATCAAACAAGTACAAGTCAAAGGGCCAAACTCACTAAGTTTTGCAGCAAAAGGTAGCACAGTTTGGCTCTTTTCAAGAATTTATCACACAGCTTTTCGTACATAAGAATGGAGGCTAGGAGCAGCCAATTGTTGTCTTTCAATAGTGATGAAATAGATTGTATGCCATTCACTATTAGCATAAAATGGAGGCCTTTGGGGTTCAAAGTGCAACGGTCACTGGTTTGTAGGCCATGGCATCTTCATTCTTCAATTTCTTATCCAATTGAAGTTTCCCCTGTTCCCCTGTTTTTCTACCTTTTTTCTGCTCATTTCTCTCTTAATCCCCAGTGTGTCCGTGTGACTTGCGTATAGGGGCCTCAAGCGAACCCGAAAGTCCATAAACTTAGCTCTGTTTGACTCGGTAAGGACTCGGCTCGACCTCATTTGTTACATAAACAAGCCAAGCCAAGCTCAAGCTCGATTTCTATGCTCGTTATAAAAACAAGTCAAGCTCAAGCTTGGGTATGTTTGGCTCGCTAGATATTAACTTGAAATACAAATATGAAATGTTCACATCTTCAACCAACCAATAAGATTAATCCTTGATTCCTTATTCTAGGTACTACCGCATAGAATAAATTTTGTGTAAGTACACTCATAGATTTAGCGCGAGTTGTAATACGACAATAGTCAAAAATATAGTTAATATTTCAAAAAAAAACATCCATGAACAAGCATATAAAGTGTTCCCACTCAAAATTTTCAATGTTATAGAAGCTAGCCTGAAGAAGGCATAATAGTTACTCGATAGACTTGGTATAGCATTAAAAAAGTCTTCGTACATGCAGTTCTCTAGAAGTATACTCCAACAGGCGATGAATCGAGAGAGAGAGAAAGAGAGAGAGAGAGAGAGGGGGAGAAAAGATTACCGGCGTGAAGAGTTGCTCGGAAGTGGTTACCGGTGAAGATAAAACGGTGGTACGTAGTGCGGCGCCGCGGAGGTAGTGCAGGGAGAGAGAGAGAGATCTAGAGACCACGGCGGCGATGACGGCAAGCGACGACGGCGATGACGGCAAGCGATGACGGCAGTGGTGACGGTGGGGTGGGGGGACGGCTGACTGAGGCGGAGACCACGGCTCGGCTGAAGCAAAGAGAGAGAGAGAGAGATGTAGAGAGAGTGAACTGAGAGAGAGAGAGAGAGAGAGAGAGAGAGAGAGAGAGAGAGAGAGAGAGAGAATGGGATTCGATTTAGGGTTTTAATTTCAATTTACTGTCGGAGAACTCCGACAGAAATGCTCCGTCAGAAATACAGTCGGAACTTTACTGTCGGAATCCGACAGTAATGTTAATCCCCAAAATTCTGACGATGCAAAAAAGAATATTCTTCGAATATTCCCTTATTTACTGTCGGAATATTACTGTCGGACTATTCCGACAGTAATTACTGTCGGAGGAAAAGGTATATTCTGAGAATATACCTGTATTACTGTCGGATATTTACTGTCGGATTATTTCCGACAGTAATATTTATCCCGCCAAAAAATTAACATTACTGTCGAAAATCCCGACAGTAATTTCCCAATCTCCGACAGTAAATATTCCGACAGTAATTAGCGTGTTTCTAGTAGTGTTTGCAAAAAAAATATAAATTCAATTTTCATTTGAAAAACATTCGTTTAGCTCAAATTAAAGTCTAATAAAACAATAATTTAAGAAACAGAGGGCGTATATGGTAGTAAAATGCCAATTTGAGGTAACTCATAACCATCTTGTATTTTATATCTCATTTTATTTGGAGTTTTAATTATAAGTACTTTATTGTAGGTTAAAAAATAAAACTAAGAAATTAACATATAAGATGTCATACTCCCCCCGTCCCTAAATTATTGTCTTCCTTTCCTTTTTTGTCCGTCCCTAAATAATTGTCTTGTTTAAAATTTTCTTTTTTAAGACATCACTTTTTACCATTTTACCCTTACTTTTTCTTCCTACTTTAATTATGAGTCACATACACTTGGACATTAAAAGAACAACACACTAAACTAATATTAATAATCAAGTCAATTGTTTTTTCTTAATCCGTGTGCCGGGTCAAATAAGACAATAATTTAGGGACAGAGGGAGTATTATTTTAGGTTAATTGCACTTTATTATCCTGTACTTTGCTCATTGTTGCTCTTGGGGATCTATGGTTTCAATATTACCATATTGGGGTCAAATTAAGGTTATAGAATTGGTAGTTGACAAATTCGTGAGACAGTAAAAGTTGTTCCAATAGTAGATAAAATGAGATAAATGCTTAATATAGTATGAGTACATACAACATAAACTGATTAATACACCCATTAGTAAGAGTGAATGTATCAACATCAATTAGATTAGGAATAGGGGAAGAGAAAGACCAACTGTGCAACATGGACACCTGTTATAAAGAAAGATATGAATGAATGTGACGTATGTGATGAGTGATGACCTTGCTTTGGATTGAATTGAATGGCGAAAAATGATTCATGTACTAGCTGAACACAAGTGATTGGAAAAAAGACTAAGTTGAATAGTTGTAGTTGGGTCAAAGGTTATATTTTTGTTGCAATTGAAGATCGAAAGAGACTTTTCATCAATTTTTGGATGGGAAGTTATCATGCGTTATCTACATGCATTTTTTAGACAGTGTTTCCATCTCTTAGAACTTAGTTATTAAGAGTATTTTCTACATCATGACAAACACATGTCTAGTGTACATAAATTTTTTTTAAAAAAAACATGTCAAGCACGAAAATAACTTCACAAAAATTCATGTGAACGACACATGACAGATTTCCATTCAAAAGTTAACGAAACTCCCTTTTGACCTCAAATGAAACAAAAATCAACCTTAAATCCCAATGAGCAAAAATTGAAACCACAAACTCTTAAGTGCGAAGTGAACAAACCACATGATAATAAAGTGCAATTAACTCTATTATTTTAGAGGTATGATATTATGAGCTTAAACTTGTGATATTAAGACAGCTTGATTATTAGAGTCGTTAGATCAACTTTAATTAGATCGCTACACCATTATATCTAATTTGTCATTTTCAAAGTAACATAAATATTTTAAATCATCGCTAACTTAACAACATTTAAATATCTAACGGCACTAACACTAAAACTTATAATAATAGCATAAAGCCATAAACTCAAACTTATAATATCATTTGTCATTATGTTATAAACAAAATTCAAGGCTCATTTAATAGATATAAGTGTGAACAGTGAACAAAACACGTGATAAAAAAAATGAAAAAAAAAAGACAAACCACGTGATATACAATTAACTCTACTAGTATTATTTTAGAAACAAAATTTTTAACGCTTATTTAATAACTATAAAATTATTGTTTACAAATCATTCTTGGACTAATAAAGCACCCGTGATTTTCGTCATTCTCGATGTAATTTTAAACGGCCGCGAGACTTGCTGACAAATACCATATTTAATTTCTCAACGGATCAGACATAGATACACACACACACACACATATATATATATATATATATAGGGCAAATTCCACAATTCGTCCCTGTACTTTTTGCATTTTTTTGTATTCGTCTCTGTACCAAAATTTTTTTTTAGACCATCCTTGTACCACGGATATTGAGCAGGATCGGTCCTTCCGTCAAATATCGTTAATTTTTTGCTGTTAAGTCATCCCACGTGCCACTTATGTGCATTTTAAAAAGGGTAAAATAGTCATTTTACTTAGAGAAGTACAGACTGGGTAGCAATTGATGATAATGGTGAAGGTGGGACTTTTGCTTTGAATTCTTTTAGCACATCTTTCCAACATTGCCAGACAAAAGCTTATCACTGCCTTGATTTTATTTTATTTTGTAATGAAGTCACATTTGCAGCAGTGTTCCAAGAAACGTTTGGAGTCACATAAGAATCTGAAATTACATTTCAAAAACACAATATAGATCCCACATAATAAAAGAGAGTACTATGATGGAGCTTTGCACACTGAAGGCCGGATTGTATTAAGCGCTTGTCTTCGCAGGTTTTTTGGAGTTTTTCTTGCGCCGCACCTTCACAAAGGCCTTCTCCAAATCCTGATTTTGTTCTTGATTTGATTCCTCTTTAATTGGTCCACAGCCGCTCCAAGTTGTGCTAACCTCTCACTTTCTCATCAAGGGCATGAATTATCAACGACCCTGTGTCAATGACAACCCACTTCCCTCCCTCTACTCCTTCAACACTAGGCAGCAGCATCCTTTTAGCTCCTAGCTGCTTTTGCTTGACCTGGTAAATTAGGGCTTGAGCAATATTACGGACGTGCCACGGAGACCGACCGGTAGCAATTACGATGTAATCCGTAAAGTCACAGAGCTTGTGAACGGGAATGACTTTGACATCGTCGGCGTGGACGTCGGTCAGAATTTTCTCGACCTCTTCTATGTTCAAAAGGCCCTTATTATTGTTGGTAGTCTCAACTACGGAGGAGAAGGCTAACTTCCATTGTTGAATAGCGGCGAAGAGTGTAAGAGCGAGGGTGCTGGTGGTGGTGGTTGGGGAGGAGAGAGAAAGAGCCCGGGATCTTAGAGCCGCCAGCATAAGTTCGTTCCACCGCCGTCGACTGGTTGCGAAATTGAAAAATTTGACTCCTGCTGCCCCACTGCCTTGATTCAATGCCCCAAATTCATCATTTTCAAAAGTGGCAATTTCAACCCATAAGCTGGCCAGCGAGCTATACCCCAGCAAGCAAATCCAACCCACTGATCAAGTCAATTTTCCCCCTCTTCCCCCAATGATCTACTAGTCATTTCCTTGAATTTATCCCCTTCCTTTCCCCAAAGTAAGCACAGAAATTGGATTTCAATTTCAAGATCTTTTTATACCCTCTGTTAACTTGCAATGGATGAACCCAAGAGCTACATCACTTCAGATGACCACAAAACCCACAACAAACTAGGGATCTCTGGATCTCAATCTAAGGCAAAGTCTACGACATCTCCAATTGGGTCAAAACCCGTCCCGACGGCGACCTTGACTGGGTGATTTTCGTTGTTTGCGTAGATCTTGACTGAGGATTGGTGGTGATCGGTGGTCTTGTGTTTACACAATTGGTCCATGTAGAAAATGATTACTTTATCCCTGGGCCAAATTACGTGACATGCACATAATTCTGCTTAACGAAAAAAAATAAACAGAAATGGACGGAAGGACCAAATGTGTAAAGAAATTAGGTTTAAGGACTAGATGCGCTCGTGACTCATGATGGACCACTACAAAAAAATGTAAAAAGTATAGGGACGAATACAAAATTTTTAACGCTTATTTAATAACTATAAAATTATTGTTTTACAAATCATTCTTGGACTAATAAAGCACATGTGATTTTCGTCATTCTCGATGTAATTTTAATAGATTACAGATATGTTGAGAAATATACTGATTTACGAGATATACGAATCCCATATTTCTGTAAACCAACGTGGGTGTCCTAGTAACCTTTTCTTGAGTGGGTAGGTGAGATTGTAAACTTCAATTACCATAATAAGTTTTCACTTAGTTTCCAGATGCACCTGCATAGGGCAGTGCCAAGACTTGTTCTAACTAACATTTTTTTATTTTTTTTTCATTATAATATAAGGGGCGCGAAAAATAAAATTAAAAAATCAAAACCTAATACTTCACAATTTACAAAGTCCTAACTTTGTTATTAGGCAACCTTTTTTGGTTTTCCAAATGTATCTCCAAGAATGTAAGCGCGAGACTAATTTCCCGAGCAAGGTACAATTATGCATTAACTTCCTAATTTAATCGATACAAAGTGATTATTAAGTTATGACAAAATGATACTTCTTCCGTTCTGAAAAAAAATAGTTTTTCTCTTTTTCTAGTTTATTTCAAAAAAAATATATCTTATTTCTAAAAATAATATTTATTTTAGTGCAATTTGAAGTAGGTGAAAGCAAGTAAATTTACAATTTTCAAAAAATCTGACTTGTAAAATGAGACTATTTTTAGGACAAATGAAGTATTTATAATTAAGTTTTTAACTATAAATGTTCTCTAAATAGTTATATGCTTAATTATATTTACTTTAAAAGTTGATTAAAGTCAGTGATTATGTTTTAATATATATTAGCAATTATTCAAGTAGCTAGGATTAGCCAAATAGAAGGGACCTCTCAGTTGGACTATGAAAGTTTTGTAGCTAGATGAATCAACTGAAATGCTAGACAAATGTAAATGTTATCAAAGATATGATAACAACTACTACAACAATAATAAAATACAGCGGAATAAATAAAAATAGTTTATTTTAACCTTTATCTACAAGTAATAATACTTGTAGTTATGCCAATATGACAAAAGCTTTCATTAGTAAATCTTGTAACCCGTTACACAAAAATAACTAGTGAAATTACTAAAAGTTCCGAACAAATGTATCACAGCTTGTGATTAAAGATAACCACATGACAAGGATCTAAAATCCTATTGATTGTCTGAGGACAAACACAGTGGTCAAAGAACTATATCTCAGTTTCAATACACCATGAATCGAATATGACAGAAAATGTTCCAGCGTTCTTGCTCACATTCACTTCGTGGCAGTGTATGAGTGTTTGAAACTTCTCAACTCAGGAATCTCTCTTATTCTCTGTCACTAGAATGTAGCACGAGCTTCTGTTCATATAGTCTTCAGAATTCCTTGAAAACAAAGAAAGACAACACTTAAAACAAGAAATGTTAGAGTTATTATAAAAACTACCATATTTACTTCAATCAAAATCTTAAATTGAACTAATCTAAGGTCAACTAGTATTTACCATAAATAATATTAATCATCTGCAATCAAAGAATTAAAAAAGGCAAAACAATATTAGACACAAAACAATCTCCTGTGATTGTGCAAATCACATATTGAGACTTGGATTTTCACAATCCAACAGACTAATATCTTTTGCAAGATTCAGTAAATTAAGAACTTGAGATTGTATGAAAAATTTATGTATTGATTAATATTTGCTTATTAAATTTGGTACTTTTCTCAAAAAAATTTATAGACAACTTTCAATTCAGATTGAACCATGAAATCGCACACGAACAAACGAACTAAACTACGAAATTGAACCACGAAATCGAACTACAATTTCGAACTAAATCGAGCCGATCGAACCTACGGTTTAGTTTGGTTTAGTTCCAAACTTCAGACAGTTCGGTTTTGTTCCAAAATTTGCAAACCGATTACATACGGTTCAGATCATATTGTCTTAACAAAATCGAACCATTTGCACATTACTTACTTTGGTTAATGTTAAATTGAGTAACTGATTAATAAATATGCATTGAAATTTTAAGTTACTAAAAACTTTGGAATAGCTAAAACAGAAAACTAGGCCAATGAAAATGAGACAGATAGTAGAATTCATCAACAAGAAGTTTCATAAAGTGTTACACAATACAACTTATCAATGCATCATTGGTTGTACTATATACATACAACACTATAATGCTTGTTGTAAACAAAAACTATAAAAGCATTTTTCGATAAAATAAAGCATTGAGTAATGTTAGGCTCCGTTTGTTTTAAGGAAAATAACTTTCGGAAAATGATTTCTGGAAAATGGTTTCTGGAAAATGAAAATGTTCTATTTTCAGGTGTTTGGTAAATCTTTTGAAAATATGTCGGAAAACATTTTCCGGTGTTTGGCAAACTCATAAAATTTATACGGAAAACATATGTGCAAAGGTGATATTAGGAGAAAATTGGAATGAACAAGTTTTGGAAAATGACTTACGGAAATTGAATCCGTAAGTCATTTTCCGGAAAAGTAAGCTTCATTTTCCGTTGACTTGGAAAACATCTTACATTGACTACATTTTTTAAATGTTACCAAACACCAGAAAATAAGAAAAACGTTTTCCGAAAATCATTTTCCTTGAAACAAACGGAGCCTTAGAGTAACATAATTTGTTTACAAATTTAGTTTTATCAAGCATTAAGGTGTTGTACAGTAGTTTTACTGTACAATATCACAATGCTTGATGTATATTAAATATGTATATCAATTGTGTAACGTTGCTCTATTATTTTCTTAAAACATTAGTAGAGTGCTATTAACTATTTTTATAACCAAACAGAAACAGGTAAACAACCTGGTCATCGGCATTCAATATTTCTTCTTCTCTAGGAATGGCACTCGGCAAGTTTTTTGCATCAATTGCTTTGAACAAATATTTATATCTTTCGAACAGTAAATATTTTCCGAATAATAATACGTACATTTTTTAATTTGAAAAAGAAAAAAGACAGCAACATTGCACCAATTGTAATCTAAGACTTATCAACTATTAAACCACAACCGATAATAATAATAATAATAATAATAATAATAATAATAATAATAATAATAATAATAATAATAATAAACTAAGTGCTATTTCCTTCTCTCCTCCCTCTATGCAGGGGAAATGAGCCAGCGTCTTTCATCACTTTGCTGAATGCCATTAAATCGCGGACGTCAACAACCCGCCGGCCGACCTTTGTCATTTTTCAGTTTTGACACGTTCCTCCATTCTCTCTTCAATCTCCGTGTTCTTTATAAAGCACAAATCAATATTAAATTGCTATATATAATCTTAATTTATCTTTGTTGTTGCCCCAAATTATCCTAGGTCCAAAGGTAAGAAATAGCTGTAATTGCCATATATATTATTAATGTATAGTTAAGAAAATGGTTCATTATGTCACTGTACTTTAACAATTTTTTTACATTTTGCCATTATACTGTAAAATTGCTATTGCAAAAAGTTAAATATTAATAATAATTGATATATAAATCAACCACAAAGTAAAAGCATAAGGATACAAATATTATGTGCGATCTTCTTCCGATTCACTATGATTGGTCACTTCAATCACTGCAAGTTAGCCTGGCCAAGGAAGAGGAGGAGGAGGTGGCAAATCAGCTGGTATAACTTCCCGGACTAGATCAACATTTTAACTCAGATTAGTGGCATCATCTATATATGGGATGATCACCTGATGAAACGTTGGGAGGCACTAGCATTTCATCCAGCTAATAGCATCCCTCTAATGACGATTCCGCACTTGTCTTGGATTGGTATCGTGTGTCACTATGCTTCTAGCCTTCGTTTCCAAACAGTACTTCACCATCCGTTAGACTTAGCTCGTCGACGAGGATAGGGTGTCATGTAAACTTGTTGTGCTTGTGATGCTATGACACAGCGAAAATTTACAACAGGAACTCTTACCACGAGAAATTCCCATCAAACAAGCCTACGACGGCTTAGGGTTTCACACACAAAGCGTAGGAAGGAAGAAAATATTAATATTAAAAAAAGCTGACTTCAAACGTGTTTAGGAAGGATATTTATACCTTAAAACAATATAATCCCTAAAAGGAAAAAAGTAACTAAAAATTACAAAAATACTCAAAACTGACTAAAACTCTTCCGAGCCTCATAACACTGCTAAAACAGCATTTTTTGGCTTTAAAACGTACGAGTCACAAGCTACCCCAATGAATATAGTAGGTCTCTTCGAGTGCTTCGATTTGATATGCGATGGGTCCCATGGTTTATCCAGTCGCAAAAGTTATAGCCTTCTGAAAACAAACTCCCAAAACTCATGACTGGAGCATCAATTTCAAAACTAACACTTTGAGTCATTCAGTTTTGCATTCTTCCCAAAACTCTTCAAACCCTCTATCCTAGTCAGAAACATGTCATCCACTTGTTTACATCATGCTAAGATGAACACACCGTCACCCATATGTCTGGACAACTTCTTTATATCGACAAGTTCGAATCTGTCATGCTTCTTAATGTCAAGTATGGAATTTTGCCAATCACAATTAAAGAGGACATTTGTAAATATTTGAGTTAAATGAGGGGCATTTTGTGATTTCCCTGCATGTTAGTTAGGAAGTTAGAGTTAGTTGGGCTCAAATGCCTAAGTTAAGTTTCTGAGGTTAGTAAATTGAGTTTTCCTTATATGAACAATGTAATGGTCGTACTCTTCCTCTTTCTTTCGTAATCACAGTTCATTTTTGCTATGAATATAGATGAGAATTATCTCAATTTTATTTCCAACTTCATTTGATAATCTTGATAAGTTTATCCAATCTGCTCTCCGTACTTAACTTGAGGAACTCGAAGCCCACCGAGTTTAGTTTTACTACTAATTAACCCTAGACTAATGGATGAAAACAAAGCAAAAGAGTGATTAATAATGAAAGAAGTTATGGCTTGATGTTTTTCTACCAAGACAAGCTTTGGTTATTTCGTGTTTTGCTAAATTTATTAATAATTTATTAGAAAGTATTTACATTAACCTCTTCAATCACTAAGCATGTAGGGTTATTCTAGTTTAACTATATATTTCAAACTCGAGTCATGAAAATGTAGTTGCCTTAAAAATTTGATAGGAAAAGCTTTATCCAATGCATTGGATAGGATTCTCAATGTAGCAAAGATAAGTTTTTAGTGATGGAGGGAATATTAAAAAAATTGATTTGTATCTTTTTTTTTTTTAATTTCAGGGGGAGTATTGACGTGCTGGTAATTTCGTAAATTTATGGGAGTCTTGAGGTTGAAAACCTCGAAGATGCCGTATCCAAAACCCCTATAAATTGGGCAGCTTCTGTGCATGAAAAAGACACACACACAAAAACAATTCGTCATTACTTCTCTTTGCCTTTATCCCTATTTTGCACGGGTTCGGTGTTTCTACTAGTCGAAAAGTTTCCTTTCTTTTACGAAAAATAAAAGACAAAAAAAATTGGAAGTATTTCTTGCTCTTCCTCCTTTTCCACACTTCAGCGCATTTACACGTACTCATTTAAACTATTTTGTAAGAATAGGTGTACAGTTGAATCGAGTCAAAAAGTCGAGTTGATCATGGTGGGAAAAGGAAATGATTGGATTTCTCTTCCGGCTAGTGACAAGAGTGGTGAAATGTGTTTGTGGGACAAATGGGCAGACGAGGCACTTTCGAGTTTGGAGTCTAAGCAACTCTTACGTTCTTTAATCCCAGTTCACCTTTCTTTCAATAATCAAGTACCCGATGCCGATGAAATTGAGGTGTTTGATGGATTGCGTCCATCGGACAGAGCTTCCGTCGATGTCAACATTTTGGATTCCACATTTCAGGCATGGGTCCGCGGCGACTTCAAAAATACTTCTCCCAGTACGCTCTACTTCCTTTTCTTTTCTTTTGACATTTTTTTTAAAAAATTCTTAACGTACTTATGCCATGAAATGTACATAAACATTTTCTGCAAGTTATTTTTCATGAAATATTAATATCTCAAAATTACATTTTATCAAGTATTCATGACCTCCTGTTGTTTTTAGATTACTATTTCTAACTCAGTAGCAGACCTTGTGCCTCTACTCTCTACATAAGTAGTTACAATTAGTTTTCAAAAATAATACTCACTCCGTTCTAAAAAAGTAGTCTCACACTGATTTGATCAGTGTCAACTTGATTAAACTTGGACGAAGATTTATAAAAACTTACTTATCTCTACAACATTTTAAAATGTCATCGACAAGATTCTTAATATTGTATCAATGATTGAAATTACATTACCTAAGACATATTAAATTTATATTAAATAGTGATTTGATATTGTTTTAGTTTAAGTTTTTAATAAATTAATAAGACTAAATTTGTTGGAAGGAGGGAGTATTTAAAAGGCTCTCTTCACGGTATACAATATCCAATAAGAATGTCTTTGCCCTTAATTCTGTTTGCCTCTATGCCCACTTCCTTTTCAACAAATTTCAAAATTTTCCTGCATTGACATTTCAAAAGGAGGGTATCAATGCAAAACCAATAACTCTGTGTGTGTGTTGATTATTTAAAGTGGCCACTTATACTAGTAAAATTACAGGAGATGACATTTACTATGGCAATGGAGAGACTGAAAGTGAAGCACAGCAGTTCAAAAAGCTACTTTTATTCTCTTCAAATGATTACTTGGGCTTAGCTTCACATACATCAGTTGCCAAGGCTGCTTCAAAGGTTTATATGTCCAGTTTGTGATAGCATAATATGTGTGGTATTTTTTTTTTAATTTTTCCTTTTTGTACTTTTGGCTGATCCATTTCAGTGTATTGCCCTCCTTAAATCAGGCAGCCCTAGAACATGGGATGGGTCCGAGAGGTTCTGCTTTAATGTGTGGCTATACAAGTTACCATAAACTACTAGAAACTCGCCTTGCAGACTTGAAGAAGAAAGAGGTTTCTTATCTTTACAATTACGACATTGGATTTACTTCATTATAGTAGTGTTACATTGATAAACTTTCTTTACATTCAACTCAAATGAAAGTGATTGTGGTATATTCATCATAAATTCAATGGTCATTGTTGTCACGTTCCAGGATTGCCTTCTGTGCCCAACAGGCTTTGCAGCCAATATGTCCTTCATGTCGGCAATAGCATATGTTGGCTGTTTTTTAGGAGCGAGTAAAACCGTTACAGCTTTGGAAGACGAAAGAATCGCCATATTTTCGGATGCCCTCAACCATGCATCAATAATTGATGGTATTCGTCTTGCTGATCGACAAGGAAGTGTACAAGTTTTTATCTACAGGCACTGTGACATGCCTCACCTAAATGAATTATTGTAGGTTACTTATTTTCGTTAAATATTATTCTTAATCCGACCTTTTCCCTTTCCACCCTATGCATCAATCTCAGATCCATGCATTAATATAATTTGTGTTTTGACAGAACAAATTGCACGCTGAAGAAGAAAGTTGTAATCACTGATAGGTAATTGTCGCGAATATTTCTGTAATTCTTTTTTTACATCCAAATCTCTAGCTATTTCTCCAAGGCTTAATTTGACTGCATTTTAGCAGCTTGTTTAGCATGGATGGAGATTTTGCTCCAATGACCGAGCTCGCAAAGCTTCGCAAGAAGCATGGATTTTTGTTAGTGATTGACGAGGTAATTAGTTTTCAATGTTGAGCACTTGCGATATTTCAATTTGACTATCCATCTCTTGGCAATAGCATTGTTACCTACCCAACTTTCGTTTTAGTTTCAAAATGCCGGTCAATGTAATTTGTGTAATTAATTATACTAATATTTTTGGAAAAAGGTCGAGAAAACCTCAGCCATCAAAACTCCATTCAAACTTTAACGATTAAAATGCAGTGTTACCCCCTCTGGTTTGACCAAATTCTATTGCCACCTTAGAACGTTTCACTGTTTCAGTGCCACTCCTTTTGTTAAATAAATTATGATATTTACCATTTTTCAAAGTAGATGAATTTATGTTAATTTGATTATGAAATTAAATACTTTCAGAAAATAAATGAAAAATAACCATTTAGAAAACATTTTTTTTTTCTGTAAGAAAAGCACTATTCAAACCTAGATAATTTTTCTTAACATCTTGTGAGTCATTTTTTCAAAAATAAAAAATAAAAGCATATAATATATATATATATATATTATATATATGGGGGAGTATTTAATGGTTACTTTTTTATTTAACCATCAATGATTACTCTCATTATATATATATATATATATATATATATATATATAATGAGAGTAACCATAAAGATGAAATTAATGCAATTAATGCAAGTAGGTGAATCATTTAATGCATTAAATGAAAGTATAGACAATCAAAAAGTATTATTAAAAATTAAAGATGAAATTAAAAAAATCACATTATTGTTGGTTTTATCATGGATGATAATTGTATAATTGAAGTCAATATATATAGCCTCAATGGTGGCGATGGTGGTGGGTTAGAAATGGTGGGGCTTGAAGATGGTGTGTACATACAATAACAAAAGTTTTTTTTTAATCTACAAAAGAAATTAAAATAGAATCATTTTATTTATAATTTTTATTAGAAATAGTTTTCTAATTTCTATTAATAGGTATTATAACTGTAACTTTTTTTTGACGATTACTATAACTGTAACTTAATCATAATTAGTAAACTAGATTAATTATTGATTTTAATATTGTCAAGAAATTTTTTTATATTAACATTCATAATTATAGATATTGTTAATTAAATTTCACTTAAGTCCTATATTGCCTTACATACTTTTATGTACTGAGGTTTAATGCAATAATTGCATGTCCAATTGAATTAAATGAGCTAGGTCAATATTTTATTAAATTATTTTAAGAAATAGAGCACCAATTTATGTTAAATTAAGTATTTCCTTTTTAAATCTATTAAACTAATTGAAACTCACGGAAGAGGTGGCACACAGACATGGCGAAACATTTTTGGGGGTGGTTCTAGAATTTGGCAAATTTAGAGGGAGTGCCAATGCATTTTGTCAGTTAAAATTCTTAACAGAGTCTCGATGGCTGGGGGTTTCTGGACCTTATCCAGAAACATTGTTATAGTAGTTAACTACACAAATTACATGGAAGGGTGTTTTCAACCCAAAACCAAAACGAAAATTGAGTAATTAACCATGCCATGAACCCATTAAAGAACTGCTCCCTACTTCCAGGCTCATGGAACATTTGTTTGTGGCAAAAACGGTGGAGGCGTGGCCGACGAATTTAGTTGTGAAAAAGATGTTGATATATCTGTAGGCACTCTGAGTAAGGCTGCAGGTTGTCAAGGTGGTTTCATAGCTTGCAGGTAACTCTCTCATCTTGTGTTTTAGGCTTGTGAACAAACTAACTAATGACAATGTTTAACGAGTTCAATGATTAATTTTTTTACTTTTGTATGAGATTTAGAAAACGAGCGATGATCATGGTTTTTATTTCATTGTAAATGATCAGCAAAAGGTGGAAGCAACTCATACAATCAAGGGGCCGCGCTTTTATGTTTTCAACTTCTTTACCAGTCCCAGTAGCTGCTGCTGCACTTGGTAAAGATTAAACATTAACTTGTTTCGGTCCACTTAATCCAAGTCCTACCCGCATGATTATGTTATATATACATGGGGGATATACATATATCGCCTTTTTTGTTTACTGTTTTTCTAATGTCGATAATGAAACTGGATGTATAGCTGCCATTGCTGTGGCAAAGAAGGAAACATGGCGTAGAACGGCCATTTGGAACCGAGTGCAGGAGTTCCAGGCTCTCACGGGAATTTCTGTTACGAGTCCCATCATTTGCATTGTTGTAGGAAGCGAAGAGAAAGCACTACAAGCTAGCCGGTCTCTAATTTTGTCTCTACCTATGTCGTTAATTACTTAGATATGTTTAGTTGCCATTGCAATTGATGGTTCCTGTAATTAACTTCTTTCCTAATATATTTTTTTTCTAAATCATTATAAATTAAACAGATACTTGCTGAGCCGTGGCTTCCACACAATTGCAGTCAGACCCCCAGTTGTTCCTCCTAATATGTGCAGGTCCATTTCTTCAATTTTCCTTTTGCTTTGGTCTTTTTCTTAGTCTCATGGGGAGTTAGTTTGCTTTTCCTTGGCTTCAGTTTTATAATTATTTGTCACACTAAAATTGGGTTTTCAACTTTACAGGCTAAGGTTGACGCTGAATGCAGCACACACTAAGGATGATGTGAGGAAGCTCGTATCGGCTCTAACAGAATGCCAAATTCTTGAGACAACTGATAGCGCTGTACAAGATGCAATGGCAAGCGCTGCGGTTTGATTCATGCGTGCTCTCTATTTCCAATGAATTATGTTTTTCGTCGGTCACTTTCTAGGCAGGCAGTTCATTGTCCACAAAAGATTAATTTCTTAACTAAGGCACTTGAGCTATCAGCATGTAATTTCATTTCTGTAGCTGTATTCAAGGTTTTCTTCCTAGGTGAAATAACACTTTCCTTCCAAGTTGATGAGTCGATGGAGTCTTGTTTTTGTTACTTACTTCTTAGGTTGATTTTAACAATAACCACATGGAATGTGGTTTATCAACTTCTAGTACTTTCAGTTATTTGCAGATATCTCCGCGGGCATAACAGATTGTCCACTATGTGTTGCAATTACAAGTGTAGGATGAAAGATTTGCAGCTGGTAATATCTAAGGTTTTGACACAAATCTAGTATAAATGTGTCCGATAACATGCATAAAGTAAAAATAAATAAGAGACAGTATAAAATATTATCTACAAGTAAAATACTTGTAAACATGTCAATATGACGAAACTTTCAATAAAAAAACTCTTGTTGCACAATACAAAGTATTTTACTCTAATACTATTGAAAAACAAACGAAAAATTCCTTTAAAGTACACTTTGGATCCACTTTGAACAACTTTGGTATTAAAGTGTGACGCTTGATCATGGTGTACCAATGTACCATCGAGACTATGCCTGGCAATTGGGTCGGGTTGGGTCGGGTCGGGTCGGTTTGATTTGGGTAACGGGTTGGTTTAGGTCACAACCCATTACAACCCAATATAAATTTGGGTTAAATGGGTCGGATTGCTATTGGGTCGGGTGGGTTTCGGGTTGACCCGTTTTCCCCTTCAGTTCAAGATGCAAATCAGGATAAGAAGCTTCATCCGCAGCAAGCTTATGGAAAGATTCATCAATCAAACAGATGAACTCTTGCAAAAAACGCATGCATATGCATACAAGCACACCCCCACAAGAATACAACAAGTGATAGTTATGTTTCATTGAAATTAACTATCATCTAATAGTAGCAGTGGCACATTAGATGAAGAACAGATATCACTACTCACGGAAAGAAAGTAAAAGTGGGAACATTAACAAGAAACTAGAATAGGAAAAGGATCTCAGAGAAATCAAAGGATATCTTCAAGCATAAGTCTAACTTCGGCCAGTTCTTTTTCCTTTGCATTAATCGATATGATATTTTGTCGAACAATGTTCATAAACTTCAGTTTTGAACGCCTATAATCATAAAATCCTCCTGTCATACCACCTTTTTTGCTAACTTGATCTCCTGTAACACGAACAAGGATAAGCCTGTGAAGACAACAATGTACAAACCAGAGTAGCCATTATCAGATAGATCGAAGCTAACCTTCCAACGTTATGCAATCCAGGCCGTCAGTGCGAGCAACCCTGGTAGCCACATCCAAATCTCGGCAAATTACTGTTCTGGCAAACACCTTTGAGAAAGGCATGCATTTGACTTAAGCTTTAGGGAGAATATAACGTGGAAAAATTCCATAGAAATAGTCGGAAACACAAATAAAGAGAAGAAGAAACTTGTATCCACCCACTCAAACCATTCTTAAACAAACTTCCAAAACTAAAGAACAACAAACCATGTCATTTGAAATTCGATGAAGATCCATGATGAAGCAGTTCAATCAGCTCTTCATCTCTCAAAATGAAACCCATATTAAGACAAATCAGGCCACAAATTCTCATTATTTATGTCTCTATACTGAGTTAAGATGCAGTTTCCCTAGGCTTAAAATATCCACAATTGATGTTTGAAAAAGGTACAAGCAAATTAATCAAACAAACAGAATATTACATGAAATGGATATTCTTCAATGAAAACACATCTTCATTATATTTATGTAGCAGGGAATACCACTATCCATACATATTGATGACTTATAATGATCTCCATTATATTTATGTAGTTGCACTTCTTCTTGTTCATGTTCGATCTCCCAGTGAAGTGAAATAAACTTTTAGAAAACACAAAATACAGCAACATAGAATATTTGAAGGACTAACTATTCTTAAATGCTTAGGAAAACAATTTGTCAACAATTTGTCTCAAATAACTGTCAAATTTCTCGATCATTTGACACAAACTGACTCTAGTTGTTACTGCTTTTTCTCGCGAACACACAAAATAAATCTGATTTGATCGCAACTTAAACACATATCTATAGTGAATTATATTATGTTGCCATGCCAGAACAATCTCACAGATACAGTCAATACAACCAATCTCTGTAAAAAAGTATCATATTGACTGTGCCTGGAACAGGCTTTGAAGGCTTATCTTTCAATATTTTTCTCCTCTAACCTCACTTGGGTCATTTCAAAATATTTAGAGCCACTTCCTGTAACAAATACGTTACAAGCTTCAAATTAAAGCAATTGACATATTTTAAATGCTCAACCATTGCAGGTCTTAGCCCTCATAGACTATCATACAAAATTAAGTGAAAAGATTGTACATCTAATTAGAAAACCATGGTCACAATCACTAGAGAAATCACTTCTTTTATACTACTGCTGTGAGATGAATTGACCAGCGAATCCCCAAATCAATTAGATTTGGGTGTTTTAGTTGCAAATATGGATTTGGTGATTAAATTTAATATTATCAGCCAAGTTTAACCCAATAAGAAAAACAATTCTACAACTCACTTCCATAGCAAATAGTTGCACTGACAACAATTCTACAGCAAATTTTCCCACAATTCCACCCAGAAACTCCAATTACAGGGCTTGGCTACATTTATTCTTGTTCACCATTAAGGTATCCCAAGCAATTATTCCCATAAATGAACACATATACATACACAAACTGGTTGATGTTGTCGGAGGAAGTTATGATTAGGCCATGAATTGGTCATATCACATAAATTGCAGAAAAGAAGTATGACTAAAATGAAACATACAATTAAGTAATACTCACAGCACAACTTCTGCCTAGCGGAGTATCCAAGAAGTCACTGATCTGCTTCCTATACTGCAAGCAGAAGGCCGCGACAAAAATAAGCCGAGGGCATCATATGAAGTATGAAATTTGACAAATCCAGCCATACCCATACCCATACCCAGATCGCGAACGGAGTGAGAAGTACACCGGAGCTGTCGGAGAAGGAGGCCGGAGTAGGGAACGGCAGCACTTGGGGGCCGTTGTTGGAGAGAGAGAAAGACTGAAGAGTGTGCGTGTGCGTGTGCGTGTGAGTCTGAGAGTGCGGCGAGGTATCAGGGCAATAGCGGGTTGATGCGGGTTTATGGGTTTAACCCGATTTAACCCGAAAATTTTTTTGGGTTATAATGGGTAACCCGATATAACTTATTTTATTAATGGGTTGGGTTGGGTTGGATAATTAATAAGTTGGGTTGGATGGGTTAATGGGTATTGGGTTATAATTGACAGGCCTAATCGAGACTATAGAATAATTTCTCCCTCCGTCCTTAAAAACGAGTTTTGGCTGACTCAGCACATAAATTAGAAAAAACAAATTTGATTTTGCTATATATATATGTATATATATATATATATTATATATATATATGTGTGTGTGTGTGTGGTGTGTATTTTTCAAAGATAACTATATAAAAATAAAAAAAACTCATCAGTTAAAGTAGAAATTAAATAAAAAGTAAAATAATAAAAGTAAGATCTATAATGGGATATTCAGCTAAGCAGCCGGTTAGCCATTTTTTTGGTCATTCCTCCCGGCTAAGAAAGATTATAGAATAATGAATATGATATGAGACGAAGCCTACTGCAGAAAAGAATAAGGCAAAGGCAGGAAGATTAAAAGGTTGACTTTCCAGCTGGCACATTGTTCACAGTTAGATAACGTTAATGCCCTGAACATAAAAAGCCACGTCTCTGAGTGAGCGTTGGCTCATTAGAGCATCTCCAAAGCCAATGTTAATGTGAAAAAAATAAGTGTCACTTAGGATTGATATTTTTTTTGGAAAAAAAAAAAACATTTCCAATGCAAATATGAAGAAGTCTTGTGAATATGACATGACAACAATTTTTTTTTCACATTGTAGATGAGAATGTGAATTTTTCACATTCTAGTTGAGGGTGTGGAGACATCATACTCATCATTTTTTGAATTTAAAAATAACTAGGTCTCATCTCTCTCTTCACTTTAGTTGTGGGACCAATGCTACATGGGATTAATTTCACATTTGCATTGGAGAGGCCTCTTCTAATTGAATGTGAAAGAAGAGATAAAAAAATGTCACATGTGATTGAAAGTGTTAATTACCCACAGCCACGTCACATCAAATCTACGGTTGCATTGGTGATGCTCTTAGCATCTGGTCAACTATACCAATTACATGCTCATCCTAAAATGTATCAATTTGGTGCCTAAATTCACGTTAATGCCTCTCAGCCCAAAAAGTTGTCTTTGAATTGGTTCACTAAGCGTCTAGGTCAACTAGACCAATTACAGGCTCACCCTAAAAGTCATCAATTATGTTGGTGCCTAGATCACATTAATGTCCTGAGCCCAAAAAACCACATCTCTGAGTGAGCAGTACCTCACTGAGCATTTGAGCCAACTAGGTTAATTACAAGTCTACCCTAAAGTCCATAAATAATGTTGGTGTCTAGTGGTAGTGGTGACTACTTATAAATTACACAAATTTCGCACAACAATCCGATAATGGAATGGGGATATTACAATCTTTTCTACTTAATTATAAGAAATAAAAATTACTCCTACTGTAATTTTATTACAGATCGCCTTCTTTCAGACGTGACAGTAGGATATTACATTTTTTTTTTTTGTCAACCTCCCCTCTTTTGAAGCCAATTTGGAGAAGGTGATCTGTCAGCCTCCCGTACTGTAAGACCCCGACCCTATTTGCAATACCTTGGATCCTTCTTTGTATGATACGTCATCTTAATGTGTGGTTATCATGTTAGACTTGTTTGTCATGTTTACTTGAATAACATATTAAGGGATTCATGCATTGTTTTTTTGTTGCACTTCATAGTTGCACGTGTTGTTAACTTAATTATGCTTTAAAAGTGCGATTTAATCCTTGTAAACATTCGTTGTTATAATGCATTGCATTTTTAGCTTTATTATGTGTTGTTTTGGTTGAGTTTCAAAATGTTTTAAACTTGATTGGGGGTTAGGATTATTTGAGAATACTTAGTAAACATTTTATTTTTACCTTAAGTTAGAAAAAGATAAACACAAAAGCATAGATACATGCTTAAACTCGGAATTCTACCCATCCGAATACCTTGTAGCAATTTGGCCATAGATTGGTGTAGAAAACTTGGATTTGTAAACCGTTTGATTCTGTGTAAACTAGACTTAAAGAGCTTTCCAAAGACAACTTATTTGCAATTTTGGACTTGTGGATCATCCTAGGCATGTCTTTAAAGTTGACCCAAAATTACAGAATTTTATGCTAACAATTGACCAAGGTTTTAATTAGTAGACAAGTTGACTATTTGACCCATTTGCTTTGACTGAAGTGGGCCACGAAATTGACCAGCCATTTTACTCCCTTAGACCACAAGAGAGGCCCTAACACACTCTCCATTCTATCTCCTTCCAACATTAGAGCTTGAGAGAGAGTAGGTGAAGAAAAGGTGAGATTAGTGTGTGTTTTTTCATCTCTACATGATCCAACCATCCGATTGACGATCCGTCTTCACCGTTGTGAAGGTCTTGACTAGAGGAAGATTATCCACTGATTGCATGTTGATTTTCTTGAGGTTTTCTTGGGTTGAATTCATCAAGAGGTAAGTAACTATAATGTTTTGTTTGATTATGAGATGAATTGGAAGAGTAGAGCATGTAGGTGGTGTTAGTTGACCATTATTGTATTAAATCCTTGGAAGAAACATGTGATTAGTTGCTCTAACTTATGTTATGATATATTATGTTGTTGTTTGAGGTTGCAAATATAATTGGGAGAAGACGTGATGATTTTTGGAAGCCAAATGCTTAGTTCTTGAAATAAGATTTGTCACAGTTTTATGGCATGATGTTGAATTTACTGGGAAAAATCCGTCCATGGGAATTGTCTGAATTTTGGATATGTTTTACATTAATATGTTGTGTAAAATCCTGGAAATATTTATAAATTTTAGAGGTCGGGAAGTACCTCGTTTAGGTTGCGTAATATCGATATGCAAAATGGACTGTTGCTGAAATTTTTGGATTGTAGTTCAATCTTTATGTGGTTGCATGTGGATGAATATAAGTCCAAATGGACTGATTTAAAATAGTAAATTATAATTTGGGATGTCTATTTTCTGGGTATGTAGGATTCATAATATTTTGACTTGTGTAGAATATTTGGTGAATTTTATAATAATGCTGCGCAGAATTGAATTACGTGTTTCGTTAACAGAAATTTCTAGATATTAGTTTAGAATTGAAGTGAGCAGATTATGGTGATTATAGTTCCGATTGGAATATTTTAAAGTGGTAAATTATAGTTCAAGATGTCTAGTTTATAAATATGAAAGAATGATAATATTTGGATTTTCATAGAATATTTGGTGAATTTAACGGTACGGTTACACAGTGCTAAATAAGTATCGTTGTTGTTAGTCTCCAAGAATTAGAGACTCGTTGAGTTGCAATTGTTGTTATTGTTAAACATCGAGTATTAGTAACTCGCTGGAATTTTGTAAGAAGTTACTCGCGATGAACTTGCGAGATTTATATGGGTGATAAACACACCAAATATGGGTATTACGATTAATGTTGTTAATTAGGGACGATACTGCTGTTCGTCCCGATGTTTCAAAAATGGGTTATGACTCTAGCGGAGTCGACATGAGACAATATATTTATATTAAACACTATACGAGCGATACAAGCTATATATTAGTTGTGACTGACTCTAGCGGAGTCGAATAGGACACTATGGACAAATGTTGAATAATGTGATATATTATTAATGAGTATAATTGACTCTACGGAGTTGAGTAATGGGTAATATAATTCCCTATATAACGTATAATAGTTTTCTGCGATGTGGATTGATGAATTGATGGGTTTATAACTCAGTAGAGTTTTGACCCTGGTTGACTTAGTTAAACATTAGTTGACTACAAGTTAAGTTGAATAAGTTAAAGTATACGACGATAATAATATGTGATATATTATGATGCGTATGAGATTGACGATATTCTGTGTCTATAGGATACTTAGGGATCCTGAGTTTAGCGTAACTATTACGCATTAATTAATGGTTCTAAGTACGAGTAGGCTTACCTAGATAAGGATATGAGTTTGAGTACATGTGATGAATATGATACTTTGTTTGGGATTAGGAATAAATTATCTATCCTTGTGATGATTATGTGTGTCACCTTGTGGGCACCGTTTGATTGTGGTTGACAATAAGAATACCCTACATAGTATTGTGATTATTAGTGTGTTTAGCTATCGCAGACACTGTTCATTTGTTGAGTTGTACAATAGGCCTACTTTGCCTATATCTTGTTTTGATTATATGTTCAGTGAATACGGATATGATGTGATTGTTATAGTATGAGATAGGAAAATCATCCTACTTTGATGATTGATTATAGGACAGTCATCCTACTTTGATGATTGGTTGTGTGTTTAGTATTTACAAGCACATTGAGTTGATTTGGTATGTGATTCAAGAGAACACACTTTGATTTGTTGAGAATGACGAGTAAATATCTACTTGTGCATTGCATTGAGTCCAGCTGGCATTCTTGGTAAAGTTATGGTGGGACGACGTATAGTCTTTACGAATGGGATTCGTGATCGCTATAAGTCGCCGTACCGGAGTTCACACACACCTCATATGTTGGCCACAGGTGGGAGGTAGCCCCACTGTTGTTGCAATACGCGTAACTTTGGTTGCTAAGACCCGATAGGTTTTCGGGGAGACCCGACAGATTCATGAATGTCGATACATCATAGACGAGTATCGATACACGTTGGTTATTTTGTGTATTAATGCAGGAGCAATGCAAAGATGGATAAAGAGAAATGATATCCTTTATTATATGATTTATTTACAAGCACTTATGTGAACATCAAAGTGCTTTGTGTTTAATGTGAGTTGTATATCAAAGATGATATTACATGTTCAGTTGTGGTATATAAATGATATTACCATGTTACTATTATCGCTTGAGCATTATGCCATGTCATGTAGTTGCATTAAGATTTTGGTTTACTGCTGCATTCATACTCATAGCACATAATACATTATAGTGTCTTACGGAGTCTTTTAGACTCACCCAACAACCTCCTCAGTTTGCAGGTTAAATTCCAGCGCAGTGAGTCTTGAAGCTTGGAGTTAGCAAGATGTATTTGTATTGCCATTTTCTTCTTATTTCTTGTATTGTAAGATCGTGAGGTTCACTAAGTTATGTAAACTTAGTATATAGGTAGAAATAGATGTATTCTTCAGATTTGTATTTTGGTGCCGACTAGTGAGGTCGTGCCGGTTGTTGTACTCTATTATTTTGGATTTTTGACTCGTGTATTTAGCCGTCGAAGTTTTTATTGTTGGGTTTATCTTAGTGTTGTTTTCCGACGCATGTTTTGCCGTTGAGGTTTATTTTAGTGGTGGCTTTTGTTATTCGAGTTGTTGAAACTGACATTTTATCTAGTATTCCGCTGCATAGTTTTGGTTTAAGCTTGTGTAGCTCGTTCACTTTTGTGGACTTTTATTGTTTATTTTGGTTTGGCGCACCGAGTTGGGGTTCAACGTCGGATCCCGGACTCGGGGCGTCACACATACCAAGCTCAAGGAGCTTGTTTAAGGCCGTACAGGGCCTTCTTCAATTTGTACACATGATTAGGTTTTTGGGGATCTTCAAAACCTTTTGGTTGGTTAACATATACTTCCTCTTTTAACACTCAATTTAAGAATGCATTCTTCACATCCATTTGGTGAGAGTAAATTCCTAGAAAACAAGCAATGACTAGCATTAGTCGGATGGACTCAAGTCGGGCAACATGAGCGAAGGTTTCATCAAAATCCACCGCCTCAACCTGAGTGTAGCCCTGAGCTACCAACCTAGCTTTGTTTCTAACAATGGTTCCTACCTCATCAGTTTTATTTTGAAAATCCATTTAGTTCCTATAACATTTTCATGATTTAGACGAAGAACTAAGAAACAAACATCATTTTTGGCAAATTGGTCTAATTCTTCTTGCATGGCATTTAACCATGACTCATCTTTGAGAGCCTCAACTACATTTTTAAGCTCTACATTTGACACAAAACAACAAGAATTTACCTTTCATACTGTAACACCCTGGTTCCTCCTACGTATGATTTATTTATCTTATTGTATGATTGACACGTTAAACATATTTGTTATACTTGTTTAAGTAGCATGTTAATTGATTCGTGCCCTAATTCATTATTTCATTTCATGTCTACGAGAATTGCTATGTTTACTACATTGTTGGGTTTGTTTCGGACTTAGTTTGAGGTTTGGATCATCTTAGGATGGTTTGGGAGTGTTTGGAATCACCTTTGGACAGTCTAGAAACATGTTAGACTGAACCTGGGAGTTAAATGGCCGCATAGTGCTAGCGCGCGTAACCCCTCAATTCTCTGGAATCTATGCGGGCGCACTGCATCCATGCGGCCGCCCTATGCGTCCGCATAAAAGACTGGAAGCTTATTTTTGACTTCATTTTGAGTGAAGATTTGGACCTTTTCTATGGCTTTCCTTGAGCCACGTCATGACCACCCCCAAATCTAAATTTTGGCCACATAAGTCAAGTAGAGAGACTTCATTTCCCTCCATAATCACTCCATTTTCCTCCATAGGTGTTCTTGAGTGTGTGTGAGAGCTTTGGTGAGAATAATGTGTGTGTTTGAGTTCTCGAAGATCGAACCACCCGATTGACGATCTGAGACCGTCATTATGTTGACATCGAGTAGGGGAGCAATTTTAGAGCCTTCGATCGTGATTTTGTTGGCTTGATATTCGGTTCTAAGTAAGTTACTAAACTCCCTTTTTGCATGCTTAAAGCTTCACATGTGTGTTAGATCATCAATAACCATGTATGACTTGCTATGGATGTTATTTGCATGTACAAACTTCTAAGTTGAGATAAGTACATTATACTTGTGATATGTTTATGGGTTGAATGATGTTGATGAGCTAGGGTTTGAACATTAACCTTAGGATTTGAATAAATAGAGAACTTGAGACTTGAAATTGGGTAATCTTGCATATAACATTTAAACCCTAATTTTATGAACTTTAGCAATGACTCCGAAAAGTCAATTTTAGGGAAGATTATGATTCCCCGAACAATATGTTAAATTACTACGAGGTTTAGAGTTCGATTGATCGAGATTCTAGTCCTCCGTGTTTTTGGTACTGTTAAAGTAGAGACTTATTAATGGCTCTAATATGTTGATTAGAATTCTTACAAATATGTGTTGAATGATAATCGGTGGTAGAATAGAATAATCTACTTGTCATTTGTCAAGTTCATTACTTTTAAACTTGATGGTTATTTGCATTAGATGAGTAAGAACATCTACTTGTGCATTGTGTAAGTCCAGCTGGCGTCGTTGGTCGAATAAGGTGGGACGACCTATGGTCTTCACAAATCAGTGTTTGTGATCGCTATAAGTCGCCGTACCGGAGTCACACACACCCCTCTTCTGTTGGCCACAGTTGAGAAGTAGCCCCACTGTTGTAGCAATACGCATGGCTTTGGTTTGCTAAATTGAACTCGATGGTATTAATCGGGGACGTCGATACTACATACACGAGTATCGAGGCACATTTGGTTATTTTGTGTATTGCAGGCGCAACGCAAAGATGGACAAAGAGAAATGATATCCTTAATAATGTGGTTTATTACGAGTACTTATGTGGACATCAAAGTGCTACGTATGATTTATGTGAATTGTGTATCAATGATGATGTTACATGTTCAGTTGTGATATATACAAATGTATTACCATGTTATAATTACCAGTTGAGCATTATGCCATGACATATAGTTGCATTTAGTAACTTATTGAGTTTCGACTCACCCCGTTTGTTGTTTATATGTTTTCCTTAGATCTGAGCCAAGCAGGGAGTTCGCGGTGAGGTCGAATAGTAATCGCGTTTAGCTCGCAGGGGGTCTTTTGCTTTGTAAACCTTGGAGCTCTTTTGCTATTAGTATTAGAAATTCTTTTGGTGAAGACGAATGGTTATGTAAAGTCATGTAGACTTTACTTTGGGTAGTATTGTTACATTATTGTACTTATTATTCTTTTGGTAGCCGACACGTGTATGTCGAGCTTGTGCACTCTGTGATATCTTTAATTATGTTATTTTCCCAAGCATGTTGTAGCTTGTGGTTTATGTACAGTTCCCAGCATGTTGTAGCCGAGGTAGTTGTTGGTATAAATGGTTTTCTCAAAAATCTTATACTTGCGTTTTATTAGTTGGGTTCCGGCTGTAATGTCGCCGATGATTGATTTTATTTTATCCAAGCTCTTATTATTATGGTTTGTTGTAAGCACGGGGTGTTGCGCCACGTATTTTTACTATTTGTATTTGTTGTTTAATTGTTGTTTTGGCGCGTCGATCTTGGGATTCCGTATTGGAATCTGGGTCGGGGCGTCACACATACGTTGCAGACATACAGGCTAGCCTTAAGATTTCACGATAGTTGACTTTTTCTTTTTTTCTTGTCTGAATCTCGTCATGTACATCACCAATTACCTGTGATGTAGGATGATTTTTCTGTATATGGCTAGGAATGTCTTTGCTACAGTTAGTGGCCTTTTTCTATGTTCTGTAGCCCAGATCCTTCCACCGGTTCCAGCACAGCTTCTACAGATACAGATGAGTTCGAAGATACAATGTCATGTTGTATGACATTTGTTACTGGATCTGTAGTTGTGCTGGGGGAAGCGGATGTGCTAGGAGAAAAGTTGACATTTGGTATGACATCTACCACTGGGGCTTTAGAAGATGAGGTGACAACTGGGGTATCATTCGGAACTGGATAGTGGACTTGTTGAATGATTACCATTTCGTCCATTAAACCTGAGACATCATCTTCAATTGTTTTCTTTCCAAGGTCAACAAGATCATCAAAAATAACATTTATGGATTCCATAATAGTCCTAGTATGAAGACTATAGACTCTGTACGCTTTATTGTTTATGGTGTACCCCAAAAATATGCCTTTGTCACTTTTAGGATCAAAGTTTAATTTGATAGATAATCTCTGTCATTCAACACATAACACACACACCCAAAATTTTGAAAATACTTTAGGTTTGGCCTTTTTCCCAACAAGATCTCGTTAGGTGTCATGGTACTTCCAGGTCTTAAGTACACCATATTTCCAATGTGGCAAGCTGTATTAAGAACCTCAGCCCAAAAACGTTGTGACAAATTTTTAGAACCTAACATTATTCTTGCCATGCATTTCTTGTAATGTGCAATTCTTTCTCTCTACCACTACATTTTGTTGTGGAGTTTTAGGAGTACTCATGAGTAATCCCCTTAGAATCGCAATACGTGGAAAAAGACGTATTTTCATATTCCGTGCCATGATCTGATCTTATTCTTTTTATTTTTAGATCATACAAGGTGTTGACACGTACGTTTGTACCAAATTTTGAAAGACTTGAAGGTTTCTGATTTTTCTCTCAAGAAAAACACCTAAGTAAACCTTTAAAAATCATCTACATAGACAAATGATACCTCTTCCTACCAATACTCTCAACTTCAATCGGACCCATAAGATCCGTATGAATGAGTTCAAAACATCTAGCTGAGGTACATGCATGTAAATTTTTATGTGGGAATTTGGTTTGTTTACCTTTCTGACATGGACCATATACAATGATTTCTTTTGTATTTATCTTTGGTAATCCTTTCACAGCATCATACTTGACAAGTTTACCAAGATTCCAGAGACTAGCATGTCCTAATTTTTTATGCCAAAGGATTATATCATCTAAAATTGTACTATAACATGTGACTTCATCACCATAAAGATAACAATTGTCAGAAGATTGTTTTCCTGCAAGCACACACTTGTTATTTTTATCATATACTTCACAAGAATTTTTATCAAATTTGACATGTAAATCATCATCACACAGTTGGCTTATGCGTATGAGGTTTGCCTTAAGCTAGCCTTTCAACGTGAAATATATTTTTAAGCTTAGGCAATCTGGTGACATTCAATGTTCCTTTACCAACTATCTTACCTCGTGCAACACCGCCATAGTTCACACTTCGACCATCGTGGTTTGTAAAATTTGACAAGTACTCCGATGTACCTGTCATATGTCGGGAGCACCCACTGTCAAAATACCAAGAACCTGCAACATTTTATCTCAAGGAAGTATAGATAACATTACATTTTACTTCTGACTTTTTGACCCATACACAGTTACTATTTCTGTGAATGTGATGGTTCAAATGTGATGACATGCGATTTGGTATTTGACCAAACTCTTGTTTTCCAGATTTATTTTTCAAAAGATCAGCCTTTCTTTTGTGACAAAAGGGTTTGATGTGTCCAAGAACTAAACAGTAGTGACATATGTAATGTCGCTTTCTTGATCCCATTTTGTTCCTAGCTATGGGTAAGATTGTTGCGCGAATTGTTTGCGACATTCTCACCTTCTTTGACAAACACAGTAGGTTTGAAACCAAAAACCCGCCTTACTCTCTTGACCAAAAGTCAAGATTTTATCATGTTTTGCTTTTCCCAAATTTAAACGAGACAATGTTTCATTTGCCTTTTCTAATTCAGCTTTTGCATTTTCATACTCAACATCTTTCTTAGTAAGCATAACTTCCAGACAAGCTATAGAAGCTTTCTAGTAATCATTTTCTTTAACAAGACGTACATTCATTTCAACAAGAACTTCAATTTTTTCTTCCTTTTTCAAACTATCTTCGTATAAAGCTTATAGCTTTCAAAAAGATCTAAATTTTCTGAGTTTGATTCAACTCCAACTTGTTCCTTAGTATCATCAACTATGGTAGAGTTGAGACATGTCAGGTCTGGTTCATAGTTTTTAACTGATGTGATAACATATGGGATTTCATTCAGCACAACAACTCGTGACACTCTATGCGGATTTATTTGCAAAGACCTTAAATTTTCAACAACCACTTTTAAGGAAGTCTCAGAATCTGAATCTCAATCTTCAGTATCACTTAGTGTAACACACAAACTTTTCCCTTTTTTTTCTTTATGGTATTGATACATTCAGTCGCATAGTGTCCATACCCAGAGCAAGCTCTACATTGGACCGTGAACCAAATTTAGAAGATGTTTTTTAAAAGGATTTGTCCCTTGATTTTCCTGTATTTGATTTTTGGGAAAATTTACTAGGATCAAATTTTGAGATAAATTTATATTTTTTACCAGCATTGTTTTGACCTTTATTCACAAGTTTTTTGAAATGTTTTATGAGCATGGCTACAGAATCTTCTTCAAAATCAGTTTTACCAAGTTCATCAATGAAGGCTTGCATATCCTCTGAAATCTTTGCTTGATTTTGTTGAACTGGAAATGCAACACTCTTTCCTTTATTCTTGGTTTGATATGAAAGATTTAATTCAAATGACTTTAATTTTCCAACCAAGTTATCAAGACTCAAAGTGTCAGTGTTATGAGCCTCTTATATAGCAAAGATTTTGATATTAAATGCTCAGGCAAGGAGCACATCATTTTGGTAACAAGTCTAGCATTGGAAATAGCTTCTCCCAAAGACTGAGCCTCATTAGCGATCTCTACTACTTTAGTATTAAAAAACTATATGTCTTTATCTTCTTCCATTCTAAGATTTTCAAACTTAGTAGTAAGAAGTCTTAGCCTTGTTTGACGAACATTAGCAGTCTACCTTCACAATGCATTTGAAGAGCTTCCCATGCACTTTTGGCAGATGTGTGGTTACAAATGATTTTGAAAAGATTAGCATCAACTGAACCAAAAATAGCATGGATTGCCTTGGAGTTATAGTTCGCCAATGCAATATCATCATTTGACCAATTAAGTTCAGGCGTTTCTTTATAATCTCCATCGGCATCCTTTGTCTTAGGAGCACTCCATCCAGCCAGTACAGCACAACATGCCCTTTCATCAATTTATTTGATGTAGGATTGTGTTTTGTACTTCCCAACAGAATAATTAGTTCCATCAAGAATGGGAGGGCGATAATACGCAACAGAAGCAGATTCCATAGTGGCTACAACCAGAATTAACACTTAGTATAGTCAAGTGGAGGATCTGATACCAATTGAAAGAATTGTAGCTTGGAGGAATTCAAAATTTTAGACATAATGTAAATGTGATCAATAAATGTAATCACATATACAATCACAGTAAAGCAACGGAATAAAGTAAAGAACACATAGAATAAATCTTTATCTACAAGTAATAATACTTGTAGATGCGCCAATATGGCAAAACTTTTACTAGAACAAAACTTGTAATTGTTTACAAAGATTGAAACGAAACAACCTAGTGAAAAACAAACAAAAACTCCTTAGTGAGTATTTCTAGAATTCCTAACACATTTCATCCTACTATTCACAATTGTGTGAATATAACAAAGAGGAATGGAACTATAAGAAATGGATTCAAGCACGAGGTTACACTGAATGTGAGTACAAATGTCACAGCATTTAGTAACTCTCAGAAAATGCAACAGTGAACTCGTGATTATACTCTTTCACTCTTTAAGCTTTCACATCTCTGTGTGTATGGAAAGAGAACGTCCAACGTCTTTATATAGTCATCAAAGAGTTCTACAAAGTAAGGAAAGAAACTATACAAAGAGGTATTATAGGTTAGAAAATATACACTAATATATTTACAAAAGAATTCCTAAGATTTAGCATAATCAAATCAATCTAAAATATTTACTCAATATACATCAAATCTAAGGCCTCGATTGGTATACGAAAATTGCTTCCATGAAACTGATTAATAACGTTTGGTGGTGCAAGAATTATATTTGGAATAGGAATGTATTACTAAAATCATGGAATTGGTTATTAAAATTTAAAGAATCACAATCCTGATACGTAATACTTTCACGCTTTCAACTTTAATTGTCCGATTCAATGCCGAGTGAGTGAGTATCCCGACAAGTAAGAACATGTCAATTAATGATTTTAGATTTTCGGCAAATTTGCCTTAATGTGATCAAATCGGATCTGATCCATCGAAGGGAGTGAAAGGGTTTTCTCTCTCTCTCTCTCTCTCTCTTCTCATTTCTCTTTTCTCTCGTAACTTGTAAGTTGTAACCACTCCTGCAATAAATAACTTCTCACATCTATAAGGTCAAACAGTAAGGAAAGAATTTTTCTAATCACCAATTAAGATTCCATTGTGGAAAAATAACAACGTCCATGAGGCCATATTTTTCCCGGTCACTGTAGTTAAGCATTAATGTCTATAAAACTCAAATTTAGACACATGTCTATAACAATCGGTTGGTATGAGTATGTTTTATTTTTTAACTTTGCTAGGTTTACAACTATTTCTACAACTACTGTTACAACTAATACTTAATGAAAGGTAAAATTGTCTTTTTTCAAAACACTTTTGTCTTTCATCGAGGCTTAGTTGTACCAGTAGTTGTAGAAAAAGTTATAAACCTAGCATTTTGTCTTTCATCGAGGCTTAGTTCTTTATCTTATGATGAATATAGTTGTATTAAAACTTGGTAACGATGTTTTAGCTTAATCATTTGTCTCAGGTTCAAGTCATGAGAATGCAGCTTCCTTAAAATTTGGTAACAAAAGTTTTACAGTTTTACAGTTTTACCGCTCCCATGGTCATACTCGGCTCAAGGATTGGTCTTGCCCATTCAGGGACGAGGATAACTTGAAAAACCAAAAATTCTCCGCCACCTTCACCGTCATCACCTCCACCATGGGCTTCCATGTGAACTAGGTTTTCTTCTCTGGCCATGGGTGTTGAATATATGATCCTGTTCGGATACATGGTGGGGGAAATGGCAAAAAACAGATATAGGCTTTATATCCTTATGATTGAATCAAAAAGTAAAAGAGAGAAAGAATGAGACGACAAAAACAACGAGTTAGAAAGTAAAAGTCAAGAAAAAAGTCACCAACCGCACAATGAATCTCCAATGTTTATGAAATTCATGATTTTTATCCTTGGATTGCAGCCAACCAACCACACCTCATAAGTCACAAGTTCATACTCATTACAAATCGATTTGGAAAACCAAAAACAGATAAATAAGTAAATAAAAATAGATTCTTCCCGCATTTATTTGCATGCACATGCATTGATTACCACATGGGTCCGCAAATCTTTGTGGAGTTTTTATACGTAAGAAGCGCGTGTGAGTTGGGGTTGCGATATATTAAGATCATGCCAGCTTCTTACAAGAGTTGATCAAATGTTCAAGATGCTCCGATCGAGCAAAACAACATCGTTTCGAGTAATGAAAATCCTTCCTTTCTTTCTCAACATTAGGAGCTGCCAAGCTCCATAGAGGTTCCGAATCCCTCCCAATTTAGATAGGTTCTTCCAAAGATTTCTGGGAGTCGCTTGGAATCTATTAAAGGAGCCTAGCTATCTCTTATTAATTCGGTCAGTAGTCTCTGCCGTTGCAGGGTCTTTCGCCCCTCAAGCTTAAGAGCTACGAGGATATACCGCCTTTCAAGGCACTGAAACCTTTGATTGCTTTCACATGCACTATATATAAACCGGACTCGAAAACCCTGAGATTGAAGCACCCAACCGGTCAAATCAAATAAGCATCAAAGATGAATATGTCAAGTAGTAGTAGTAGCAGTAGTAGTAGTAGTAATTTCTCCCTGATCTCCAGCTTAGATTCAATGGCGGTGAACGCTGCTGAAAATTTCATCCTTAAACCCGTCATCATGCGTGAGTTATCGGCTTTGGCTCACACAGTTTTGTTTCTTCTTTTACTTGTATCATGGCTCCGCGACAAATTCTTCAGTGCCGAGGATCCAAAACTAAAACGAGCAAGTCCCTTTATTAGGTACAACAGCCAAACTAGGGTCTTTTTCTCTTGCTTGGGTTTTTCACTATTAAATCTTGTTCTGTGTTTTTTAGTCCCATTTTGTTGGTATAGAAATATCAGTTGGACTGACGAAGAAAAGATTGCAACCACTTTTGATTCTCTACTCAGAACAATTGCTTGGTTAGCTGTGTCTGTTTACTTGTATACCAAATTTAAGTATATTAGCTCGGGTGAAGAACCTTATTATAAGTACCCATCAACGTTAAGGTTTTGGTGGGGATTTTTCTTTTCAATTTCTTGTTACTGCCTTGTCGCCGATGTCTATGTTTATAATCACAACCAGCTGCAACATCTGGTTATATATTTCTCGGTACTGTCTGACGTTGTCTCCATTATAATCGGTTTGTACTTATGTTATATGGGGTTCTCTAGCTCTAGTAAGAATGAGCAGGAAGCTGCCAAGGCTACTCTCCTTGAAGAACCCCTTATAAATGGTAGAGATTCGTCGAGTAAGCATAAGAAAAGTGGGAGTGAAACTGTGACCCCTTATTCGAATGGTAGGATTTTTAGTGTGCTTACCTTCTCTTGGGTGGGTCCTTTGGTTGCCATGGGCTACAAGGAGCCATTAGACCTTGAGGATGTTCCCCAGCTTGCTAGTGTTGATTGTGTGAAAGGAGCCTTTTCAATTTTGAGAAATAAGCTCGAGCCACCGGATGCAGGAGTTGTTAGAAGAAGTAATGATCAAAAGATCACTAGTTTTGGTCTGGTGATGGCGGTGATTTCGATCGTATGGAAGGAGATTCTAGTTTCGGCCCTCCTCGCCCTTTTGTTCACATTGGCTTCTTATGTTGGTCCTTACCTAATAGATACATTTGTTCAGTACCTTAATGGAAGTCAAGACCTCAAAAATTATGAGGGTTATCTTTTGGTTTCTGCATTCTTTGGTGCTAAGCTCGTGGAGTGTTCAGCGCAGAGGCACTGGTTCTTCAAGCTGCAACAGGCTGGAATTAGGGCCCAGGCTGCCCTGGTTGCCATGATTTACCACAAGGGTCTGAGCCTTTCGCTTCATTCTAAGCAGGGGAAGACTAGTGGTGAGATTATAAATTTCATGGCCGTTGATGCTGAGAGAATTGGAGAGTTTGGCTGGTATATGCACGGCCCGTGGCTAGTGATCGTGCAGGTTGGTTTAGCCTTAGCGATTCTATATACAAATCTTGGGCTAGCTTCGGTTTCTGCGTTGGTTGCAACTGTCGTCGTGATGCTGGCGAATCTTCCACTTGGGAGTCTGCAGGAGAAGTTTCAAGACAAGTTAATGAAGGCTAAAGATAAGAGGATGAAAGCAACCTCTGAGATCTTAAGAAACATGAGGATTCTGAAGCTACAAGGTTGGGAAATGAAGTTCTTGTCTAAAATTATTGAGCTTCGGAAATATGAGCTAGGATGGTTAAAAAGATATGTTTATACTGCAGCCATGACCACTTTCATGTTCTGGGGTGCACCCACATTTGTTGCTGTGGTCACTTTTGGTACGTGTATGCTTATTGGTATCCCACTTGAATCGGGGAAGGTACTGTCTTCACTCGCAACATTTAGAATACTTCAAGAGCCTATTTACAATCTTCCAGATACAATTTCAATGATAGCTCAAACTAAAGTTTCATTCGACCGGATTGCATCCTTCCTTAGGCTCGATGACCTTCAGCTTGGTGTTATAGAGAAGCTTCCAAGAGGTAGCTCAGACATGGCAGTCGAGATAGTTGATGGGAATTTCGCATGGGATTTGTCATCGTCAAGTACTAATCCAACACTGAAAGATATTAATTTGAAAGTGTGTCATGGCATGAGGGTTGCTGTTTGTGGGACCGTTGGCTCAGGTAAGTCCAGTTTAATCTCCTCAATACTCGGGGAGTTGCCAAAGTTATCAGGAAGTGTTAAGCTAAGTGGAACAAAGGCCTATGTTGCTCAGTCACCCTGGATACAGAGTGGAAAGATCGAAGAGAATATCCTTTTTGGGAAGGAGATGGACAGAGAAAGGTATGAGCATGTTCTTGAAGCATGCTCGTTGAAAAAAGACCTTGAAATTCTTGCCTCAGGTGATCAGACAGTTATTGGCGAGAGGGGGATCAATCTGAGTGGCGGTCAGAAGCAGAGAATACAGATTGCCCGTGCTCTATATCAAGATGCTGATATCTATTTATTCGATGATCCATTTAGTGCCGTTGATGCACATACAGGAAGCCATCTATTCAAGGTAATGGATCCCAATTTCGCCCTTCTTCCATCGCCTTTTTTTTTTTTTTCACTGTCGTGGACGGTTGTTATCTATTTGTAACAGGAATGTTTACTGGGCCTGCTGAAAACGAAAACAGTGATTTACGTCACACATCAAGTGGAGTTTTTACCTGCTGCAGATCTCATCCTGGTGAGCGAATTGAATTCTTCATTCTCCATTTTCTTTTTTCATACGTGTGTATACCTCAATAGTAAATTGAACTACTTGTTTCCTTCGTAATGGTCATTCAGGTCATGAAAGATGGAAGGATTATGCAAGCAGGGGAATACAAAGATATCCAAAATTCAGGAAGCGACTTTATGGAACTTGTCAACGCACATAAACAAGCTTTATCAGCAGTTGATTCCATAGATCAGGCAAGATATTCAGTGCCTGAAAAAATGGATGTTAGTGAGGAGGAATCCACTAGAGATGATCAAAATGGTGAAGGTGATGATGATATTTCATCTGGGCCGAAAGGCCAACTTGTTCAGGAAGAGGAAAGGGAGAAAGGTAGTGTTGGTTTCTCAATATACTGGAAATATATTACAACAGGTTATGGTGGGGCTCTTGTGCCCTTTATATTGGTTTCGCAAATCCTCTTTCAGCTACTTCAAATCGGAAGCAATTACTGGATGGCCTGGGCATCTCCTGTGTCCGAGAGTGTGTCACCTCCAGTTGGAGGCCCAACTCTCATTACCGTTTTCATAGCTTTGGCAATTGGAAGCTCTTTCTGCGTCCTTGCCAGATCCTTGCTTCTTGCCACATCAGGCTACAAGACCGCCACTTTGCTCTTCAACAAAATGCATTTCTGCATTTTCCGTGCCCCTATGTCTTTCTTCGATGCCACCCCAAGTGGACGAATTCTAAACAGAGTAAGCGAGAAAAGTTTTTTTTTTATTTATTTTTATCTTGTTATGTTTTCTGTATTAGATTTTGTTGGTATTATTGCTGCCATATATTATTGTTGCTTTACTTGCAGGCATCTACGGACCAAAGTGCAGTTGATATGAAAATCCAGTATCAAGTTGGAGCAGTTGCCTTCTCATTTATACAGCTTCTGGGCATTATTGCAGTAATGTCACAGGTAGCTTGGCCGGTCTTCCTTGTTTTCATTCCCGTCATCGCAATTTGCATCTGGTTACAGGTAGTTCATTTCAGTATCTTGCAACTCTAAATTCGAATTATTATCTTTAGTAACATAGTTTATGGCAAAAGTCCTGTATCCAAATTTCATAAATTAAGAGTTATAAGCTTTTCAAAATGCAGCAATATTACATACCTTCAGCACGAGAGTTGGCACGGTTGGTTGGAGTGTGCAAAGCTCCAGTTATACAGCATTTTGCAGAAACGATTTCCGGGTCAACCACCATTAGGAGCTTTGATCAGGAATGCAGATTCCAGGACAATAATATGAAACTGATCGATGGGTATTCTCGACCAAAGTTTCACACTGCTGCTGCAATGGAGTGGCTATGCTTCCGCTTGGATATGCTGTCTTCTATTACATTTGCCTTCTCCTTGATTTTCTTGATTTCTATTCCAGTGGGAACTATTGATCCGAGTATGTGAAGTGATTCTTCGATCTGCATGCATATATATTCTTCATTGCGGCTATACCTAAACTTTTAATAGTTTCCTTTATGATTTGAAGGTATTGCGGGCTTAGCTGTGACGTATGGCCTTAATTTGAACATGTTACAAGGTTGGTTTATATGGAATCTCTGTATTCTCGAGAATAAAATCATATCAGTTGAGAGAATACTTCAGTATACTTGTATCCCTAGCGAGCCTCCTCTTGTCACAGAATCAAATAGGCCAGATTATCACTGGCCATCACAGGGAGAAATCGATATCCGACAACTCCAGGTATGTAATACCTTTTTAAAATACTCTAGGGTTGACTTCTATATTGTAGTTAAAGTAAAGGCCTCGGCAATGGCTATACAGGTTCGATATGCACCCCACCTGCCACTTGTGTTGCGAGGCCTTACGTGCACTTTCCCCGGGGGTATGAAAACTGGAATTGTAGGGAGAACTGGAAGTGGTAAATCAACTCTTATACAGACACTGTTTCGCATGGTCGAGCCAGCAGCAGGACAAATTTTGATAGATGGCATTAGCATAGCCTCAATTGGATTGCACGATTTACGATCCAGATTAAGCATAATTCCTCAGGATCCAACCATGTTCGAGGGAACTGTACGAAGCAACCTGGATCCCCTTGAAGAGTATTCTGATGAACAGATTTGGGAGGTGACATACGATCTTAATTAATTGGTTTCAAATTTAGAAAACATTTACCTTTACAACTGCCATGTGGTCCTTAGTAGTGTAAATATCTTCTATCACTTCTCAGGCTCTTGATAAGTGCCAGCTTGGAGATGAAGTACGGAAGAAGGAAGAAAAGCTCGATTCTGCAGGTATGTGATTGATCCCACCACTATCCCAGTTATGCAATTTTCAAAATCAAAAAACCTGACAGATCAAAGCTGTACATTAATTGTTTCAGTTACTGAGGACGGAGAGAATTGGAGCGTTGGTCAAAGGCAACTGGTGTGTCTTGGACGTGTGCTACTCAAAAAAAGTAAAGTCTTGGTACTGGATGAGGCTACTGCATCAGTTGATACAGCAACCGATATTATGATTCAGCAGACACTTGGGCAACACTTCCCCGACTCTACTGTCATAACAATCGCTCATCGAATCACATCTGTGCTCAACAGTGACAGGGTTCTAGTGTTAGACCACGGTTCGTATCACCACTTAATTTGGTGTCAAGTTCTATACATTCGACTAAACAATGGTGCCTGCCCGTGTAAAAATGTAGATCTATACGTACTCTTTTTTGTTAAACTGGCTTTTTAACATTGCTGCAGGACTCATTGAGGAGTACGATTCTCCAACAAAATTGCTGGAAGACAAGTTGTCGTCATTCTCAAAGCTCGTTGCAGAGTACAGAATGAGATCAAATTCTACTTCTGTCAACTCGGCCGCAAGCAAGCATTTAAACGTAGGACCTTAGATGACAATCGTACTTTTCTGATTTCGTTTAGCTAGATCTAAGTACAAATAAATATGTCGAGTGAAAATTTCAGAGATGATGGGATGTTCAAACTTATCTAATTTTCATTGGTTTTGTACTCGTTTAAGTTATTGTACCGTAATCAGTTTGATTTTGTCAGGTTTAGTCCAAAATCGTGAACCAAACCGCTCATGATTGGTTTTAAAATTCTCAACCAACCGAAACAAACCGATCAAGGCTTCAAACTAAACCTAAAGGTTTTGTTCAGTTTGGACTTTTGGCGGTTTAGGGCCCCTTTTCAATTAAAATAAGGAAAAATTTGACCATTGTAAAAAAAAAAAAAAAAGTTTAACTAAAATGCATGTAAATCAAACTGATGACAGTACAATAACGTGTACTCCCTACGTCCCTAAATTATTATTTTGTTTGACCAGATACACGAATTAAGAAAAAACAATTAACTTGATTATTAATATTGGTATAATATGTACTTTCCTTTATGATTATTAATATTGGTATAGAGTGTACTTTCCTTTAATGCACATGTGTATATGGCCCATAATTAAAATAGAAAGAAAAAGTAATGATAAATTGGTAAAAGTGTAGTCCTAAAAATAAAATTTTCAAACAAGACAATTATTTTGATACTGACAAAAAATGAAAGGAAGACAATAATTTAGGGACGGAGGGAGTATTATTTAACTAAATGCAAACTAAAGTTTCTACAAACTACAGTTCACATCAAATGCAAAAATAGGCTCTTTTTTTTTTTTTTTTTTTTTGTCCTAAAGGACGTGGGAAGGAATTATAACCCTACAAAGCCACTCCATCCGCTTGTATTTGAAACCACTTATATATAAATGAAGACAGTATGAAAACCTCTTATAATTAAACGAAATAAGGAAAGAAGAAGAAAATATAAAACAAATTGGAGTGAGATATATATAGGGACCATTTTCCTTTGCTATTTAGTTTTGTACTTTTTTTCTCTTTAATCCTACTACTTTTCTCTGTTATTTACTATATATTTTATTTTTTCTTCAATCATTACTTAAAAATTAAAAACTGAAAACGTCAAAACGATCACAATAATCACAAAGTCAAACACGCCCATAATTGCTATTGGACCTTCGATTTGTTGGACTTGTTCATAAGCCAGTAACCAATTTTGAAGATTTAAAGGCCCAAGAAACATACTTTAACGAGTTAGGGCCTTAAGGCCATTAAATAGGAAAAAAATCGGGTCGGTACACTTTGGTAAATTTTTAACTGCTTTAATACTTTTTTTTTCTTTTACAGGCAAAAGACACTTTTGTGTATTGCAATCCATCAATTTGTAATTGCGATGCACAAAAGTGTCTTTTGCCGGTTTAAGAAAAATATATATTACTAAAGCAGTTGAAACTGCTTGGCCCAATTTCCACTTAAATTCCTAGTCAGTTATCAGTGACCATCTAGGAACCTACCAAAGGCCTAGAATGAATTCTGTCACTCGATCGCCTAGTAAGACATTTTTCCTCCCATTAAAGGAAATTCATTCAAATGAACACTCGAAATCTTCAGTTAAGTTCTCCCCGTAAACCTTGATGAGCCTCGCTAGTTGAGTAATTCAACTAACATTTTCATCGCAACAAGCATTGCATGATGGAAATTAGGCTTGAATTGATTCATCAAATTTGTCCACACGGGTAGATGAATCTAATTTTGAAATACATATTGATACGTAGTTGCTGCTGTACCTGAAGTATACAAATCTATCATGTATATGGATGTGCGGTGCGTGTGTGTGTGTGTACCCTCAATTGTAATAACCAAAGTATCATGGTTCGGGGATGTTGGATTTGCAGCATTACGAGGGAAGTTGTCGAAGGAACACCACAGAATCTTCTAGAATCAGAAGCTGTTGTTCGAGTTGAGGCGTTGATCCTCGTTCTTTAAATTGATGTGTGCTGGACGCATTTGCAGATAAGAGAGATGAAGACAAAGTGAAAGCAGTATGGAGCAAGAGACGGGAACAGCAAAATAAAGGAGCGGTTGGTTCCCTTCTATTCACCTGAATTTGCAGAATTGAGTGAATGGATTGACTTCAAGCAGTAGCAATGAGCGGCAGAGACGACACTGAGCAGATTGCAATTGAGGCGGAAAACTTCTGCTTTGATGCCAAATAATGGCGCACCTGAAGGAAGATATTCAAAAACAGAGTAGGAATAGAGGAGAAGCCGGCAATCCTGGAAGAGAAACCCCATGCAACTGTAGGGATTGGAAAGAAGAAATATCACAATCTCACTTTATTCAAATTCAAGTATACTGATTATATTACAAGACATTATAATTTATAGGTAAACTAACATCACAAAATCAACGATAATAACTTAGAGCATTTTATCTAGCCATAATATGAGATATGGTCCACAATTACAGCTTGATGGCTGCAAATCTTCAAAGGTGGCTGAAATATTACTATCCACTAGCATGTGTCCCACATCAGTAAATGGATGATTATTTCGACGTACAGGCTTAAGTTGGTACTTCACTGCTTCTATATCTGACAATCTCAACACCCAAGTAATCAAGAGGACCCTGAACAGCAACGTGAGGCTTTTGTACCGCCACACGAACAATAGATATCCGGGGGTGCTTAGTCAGAGTAGTGGATGCGATTTGTTCAGCCACTGATTCTAGAAGATTCTGTGGCGTTCCTTCGACAACTTCCCTTGCAATGCTGAAAGTCCAATATTCCAAACCATGATAGTCCCTTTTTACGGTTCAGGGTATACACACACGCACGCCCACCAACATACATATATTCATATATATGATAGATTCATCTACTTCAAGTACAACAGATACAGTAGCAATCACATACCGGTAAATGTCAGTGTAACTAATAGTATCTGACAACTTGTCTGATTTACCGGCTGCTCGGAGATCCATCCAAGCATCTACATCTATCAGGAACTTCTGACCCAGCTTCTGTTCCTCTGGCTTGACCCCGTGATATCCATGGAACTTTAGCCCCCTTAGTACAAGTTTGTCTCCATACATCGTCTCTGCACCATCTACCATTTTCCCTGGCATAAACTATCACAATAAACCATGCAGTCAAGTCATATATTATAATTGTACAAATGAATAGGGCTCGAAATTAGAGATATAACCAAGCACCTTACATTAGTGCTTAATACTTCTAAAAAGTAATCCAGATGTAAAGATGGGAGCTTGAAGGAAAACGAAACGGTTTTATAAAATCAGCATATGATTTTATAAATATTATTTATTTATTTTTTACTTTTTGGTTTCCATCTTCTCTTGAAGCACTCATTACAGTTGAAACATTATAGCAGCATAATTCTGATATGCATAGCATAAAAAATAACAAGTAAATTAGTTCTCCCATTTGACTTTCAGAAAAAATCTAAACTAAATTGATTTATTACACAAAGGGGTTCAAAAGTGTAACAGTAGATTCTGACCGCTAACCCCTTTATGTGAAATCTTGGCTGCACCCAGATCACAGGATAGCACCAAAAGGGGGACTCGGTGAATAATAATGTGTTTCCAGGGCTAGAAAGTAACCTCCATTTAGGGTTGTAGGATCAGTAGAGTTTTGCTAGGGAGATGATGGTAACAAATTGGGGTTATAACCTAAGCATGAAAAACTAAGAAAGCATAGTCTTTCAGTGTGCTAACCATTCCTTTAAGCAGCAGTTTCTGTCTTCTCTATATTATAGGAAGGATTGTTGATTGCGTTTCTTGAAGGAGTACAACAAGGAGTGAAGATATTACTTTCAAATCCCATGGTTTGAAGGCTAAATTAGACATGGAGAAAAGAGGAAGAGAGTAAAATAATGACCACGAGAAAGCCATATATATAGTCATAGACACACAGCAAGGCTTAACAGAGTACTTTGCAGGGTTAACCTCTTCAGGAACACAAGTCTTCCTGGCACATGAGATGCATGTGCAGTTATATATTTATGTTTATATATTTTTATTTTGTTTATTTTATTTCTATTTTTAATTTTTAACATTCTGTGGTTTTAATTATATTTTTTATCTTCGTATTTCGCCGTATTACACACTCTCCGTGTATATGAACTAATTTTTATAATTACGAAGAATAAAGTTTTATGATTTTAATTTTTATAAAACTTGTTGTCCGGATCACCTCCTTGTTTTTCTCTCTAACCTTATTTTCTCTTCCACTCCTTGTATCTTGTACGTAAGGTTTTCCTTCCCGATACAAGCTTTGAACTAAAGTCAATCATAATCGGGAGATGTGCTCAAATCTACCACAGCTGATGTCTGTTAATTCAAATGTTTTTGTACAAAACTTCCATTCAAACACAACTCAATTCAGAGAAAGACTTGGCCTTTGTCAGAACTGCACAGTGATATGTTTGGCAACTCAATTCCAAACCTTGGAATTCAGATTATTTTCCCAGTTCCAGTTGAAGGATTGGAATCGAGTGCCATCCCTCGCACTACTGTATTTCACGGAGTACCTTAACTTTGCCACTCATTGAGGACTAAAGAACAACAAATTAACCAGCAAAATTCAACTGGTTTATTCCAATACACCCGAAGAAAGAACACATTAACACACACCCATCTTATAAACAAGAATCTGTTAAACCATTTCTAGTATAAAATGGAGATTTTTGAGATTTTCAATGATAACCCATTAACAAAAACACCCTAAACCCAGTGAAGAACAACTAAACTCAACTCAATTCAGCCTTTGTCTCAAATACTTGCCTTCAGATACATAAATTATAATATATTTTTTTTCATTCGGGTTCCTATGCTAATCATTTCTAATTAAAATTAAACAAATTCAAATTATTCAATGTTAACCGATTGACAAAAACACCCTACCCAGTAAAGAACATTCAAGCAGAAAGCAATTAATCATCAATATTACAGGAGGCATACATAAAACAAGATGCAACTCGATGAGCGAGAGAGAGAGTACAAGATAGAATGTGAGGAATAGGGCTGGAGCTCTATTCAATTTCAATCTGTTTCCCAAACCTCTTCAAACTACTCCCTCTGGAATACGTTATTGACGAAGAGTCTAATATTTTATTTTTGGACGTTCTATTAAAAAGTCCATTTTAAAAATTATATATACAATTTCTATAAATTTTTGGATTAACTTCACCAGCAGTCCCTGATCTTTTAAGCATTTTACCAACAGTCCTTGGTTTGAAACTTGTACATTATTGATCTGTAATCTTTTAATTTTGTACGCTACAAGTCCCTCCCACTAGATGTCGTTAATTTCTCACGTTAATTTCTCGTGTTAATTTCTCATGTGTCCTCCACGTGAGGCTTTTCCAAGGGCATGAACGTTATTTCTCCCCCAACCTTCATCAACGGCGGAAGAACAGCAAGAACATATTGGGCTCTCCGTGTTAATTTCTCATGTGTCCTCCACGTGAAGGTGAAGGTGAAGCCTTGGGAACATAGGAGGATCCATTCGCCCTAATACTGGAATTCACAAATCCTTCAACTCACACAAACATCGTATCACCGCTCTATATATATAAGCATTCGCCTAATATTGGAATTCACAAATTTATCAAACAATCCCAGTACCATATCGAACCGCCTAATTCGAATCAACCCATTCAAAACTTCACTAAAAGTCTTAACCTCAGGCAATAGCCCACATTCCCGCATTAGGTTCAAAATCAAAATAGAATCCAACACTTTTATTCTGCACAAACGCATGAATCAACAAATTGAACCCCAAACTATTCTAGAACTTACAATTCCTATAAGAATCAATCAAAACTTCAAAAATGAGTCCGAATTTGGCGTACGGGATAAGAGTGTTTGGAGGAGGGATGGTGCTGGCCAGAAGAAATTTAATTGGACGAGGGCGTGAATAAGGATGCAAAACGACGCCGTGGAATAGTTAAAGTTCTGGTGAAGGCCTAAGAAATTGAAGAAGCGCAGTGCTAACCTAGAGTCGTCTAGGGTTTGGAGGAGGAGCTTCTCGACGTGGTATGGCCGCAAGGTATTTAATATAAAGCTGCTGTTGAGGGCGAACTTCTTTGCTTGCCTCGAATGATGCCGTCGAGGATTGCTACGAATTTGTCGTCATTATCGAGGAATTCGTTAGGGATTGATGCGCTTGGAGTTGGGATGGGGTTGCGGTCGGCAGTGGGGGTGTAGAAAGGGAGGCGGGGGCGGTGGAATTTCTTCATTTGGTTCAGGTGTGCATAGCTATGGAGTTTTGAGTTATAAATCTCAGTTATGGGGGGAGAAATGACGTTCATACACTTAGAAAAGCCTCGCGTTGAGGGCACATGAGAAATTAACGTGAGAAATTAACGGCATTCAGTGGAAGGGATTTGTAGCGTGCAAAATTAAAAGATTACAGATTAGTAATGTATAAGTTTCAAACCAAGGACTGCTAATAGAATGCTCAAAAGATCAGGGACTGCTGGTGAAGTTAACCCTAAATCTTTCGACTTACCCTTCCCATATTCTATAAACATCTTTACAATGTTTAAATATTTTTGTAATTATTATCAACTTTAATACTACTTATATATTCTTTAATTATAAAAATTTTCAAATATAAACTCTTTAAGTGAAACGGATGAATACTAAGAGCCCGTTTGTTCGTGCGTTTTGGCCAAAACGTAGGGTTAAAACGCAGTTTATTCCTTAACTTAGCGTTTGAATGCTGCGGTAGAAAACGCTGCGTTTTACGCAGCTGCGTTTTAAAACGCTGGAATTCCTAACTTTTTCCCAAAACGCAGATTTTAAAACGCAGTAGGGAATAAAAAGCAGCGTTTTGACATAATATCCTAAACACATTTATAAAGAAAAAAGCCGCATTTTAAATAATCTGCGTTTTAGAAACGCTGTGGTTTTAAAACACTGCGTTTTCAAAACGCTACACCAAACGGGCTCTAAATGCTTATCACCGGCGTTTGAGTGTGCATCTACCTTTTTGTTTTTCTTTAATTTTTTTTTTCATTTATTAGGTATCCACTTGAAACTATTCGTTGCGCGGTACTGAAATTTGTAATAATTAGAAAAAAAACTTATTTGAGTCTGTATTACATCACAATTTAATAACTTAGATTTTGTCATTTTGAACATTCTCTTTAGTCTCACCAAATTTTTATCTATTTCTTTTACTTAATCTTTAATTATCATAGAAAATAATAAAAATATAAAATTAAAGTCAGTAAAATATCGAGGCCAAACACACTCCCACATTGCATTAACTTTTAAAAAGGAAATTAAAAAAATGGTATTTTCCTATTATGTCTTGCAAAATAGATATGTATTTACATTTTTCGGAAATATATAAAAGAGAGTAATGTTATGGTACCTAAAGAGTATTAAATTTTTTACACCAAATGATGTGTAGCTGATGTGGCAGCTGATATGGTACAAAAAATTAAATTAAAAATTATAATTAATGCATAACATCAGCTGCCACATCATTTGATGTAAAAAAAATTGGTACTCATTAGGTACCCATAACATTACTCTATATAAAATGAGTTTGATTTTTTGAGTGTGATCACTTTTTTTTTTTTTTTAAATAGAGGTAGTCTATAATTAATACACATACTATTGGCCTAAGATCAGCCGAAAGGCGTAATCGTTGGACAACTCACTTGAAGAGTCAACTTTTGTATTTGAAACTTAGCATGAGTATATATTCAAGTAATTTATTTTAAGTATGAATTTAAATCATTGAAAATAATTTTAAATAAACTGTAATTTCTATAATTTTGGAGAAAAATTTAAATATATAAAAATCTTCGCTACAAAAAAAATGTTGACCAAAATTTATCTACACCCTCTTTACATGAACAAATGGGAAATTATTAAATTAACTTTAAGAAAAAGGAATGATATCTATATACACTGAGGGTGCGAAAGTATTTTCAAGTGTTACAGAATATGAAGTTCACAGTATCAGAAAATAAATTTATTACCTTTTACTCCATCTGTTGCCGGCAAATAATCTACCATACTATTATAGATATTTTATTTTAAGAGTCCACTTTCTAGATTATGCATTCACACTCTATAAATTTTTCAACTCTATCCTCTAAATTTGATATAAACATATTGAATATGCTTAAGTATTTTTGTAATTATGACCAATTCCAATGATATTTATATATTCCTTAATAATTAAACTTTTCAAACGTAAACTTTTTGTGTGGAACGGATGGAGTATATATCTAATAATCTATTTAGTGTAAGACTTATTAAGTACTCCCTTTGTTCCTCCCAAGAAGTCTACGTTTAAAAAGTCTAATAATTAAGGGATATATAAATAGCATAGAAATTAGTCATAATTTTTAAAATGTTTGAGTATACTGAAGATGTTTATAGTATATGTGAAGGGTAAAGTGGAAAGATTTATGGAGATTGTAGGCATAATTTTTTAAAATATACTTTTTAAGTAAAATATTCTTAAATAAAATAATAAATTTTTTGTCTATAACGGAGGGAGTATTAGTGATTAATATTCTTAATCATAGATAGCTCATTTTAAATGGTCAATTTATTTAAAAGCTTCTAGTTTTCCAATTGGGTTTGGTTTTTTTGTTTTATTTTTGGTCAACTGAGTTTGGTTAACATGTGGCCTGAAGCCATATTTTAACAATCTAAATATAGTAAGTTTTGCTTTGAAAACCACTCATTTTTAAGTTCTAATAATCTAATGTCATTAGGATAATTTTCGAGACAAATTAACTTATAATACTCCCTCCGTCTCTAAATTATTATTTTGTTTTTTTTATTCGTCTTAAAATAATTATTTTATTTAAAAATTTTCTTTTTAAAATAATATTTTTACCAATTTACCCTTATTTTTTCTTTCAACTTTAATTATGGGTCACATTAAAAGAAACTACGATATTCTAATATTAATAATCAAATTAATTATTTTTTAAATTTATATATCAGATTAAATAAAATAAGAATTAAGGGACGGAGGGAGTACGTCCAAAGAATACATACTAGCTTTTGACTTTTAAATTTAATAAAGTTGGGTCTCATTGTCAAAGTAGTAGTGAAAAGAAAAAAAGTACATGAGTTAGAGCATCTCCGATCGCTATTTTAACGTAAGTGCTAAATGCAGCCCCATTATATGTTAAATGTTACCCCTTTTTTGGCAAAATTATTTGTTTGTCCTCGTTTTTTATATATAAAAAATATTTAATTTAAAATTTTCACTTTTCATTTGCTTTGAATGTATATGTTTTCGAAATATATTGTGTTAAATTTGATTTTTTGATTAGTTATTTGCTTCTAATGTGTATATTTTGACATTTTTGTGTTAAATTTATTTTTCATGCTTAGTTATTTGCTTCTAATGTGTATATTGTCTTCATTAGTCTAAATTTTATGTTCATATTTTCCTCTATTTTAGTTAATTGTTGCACTTATATGATCCAATTATTTATCTTTTGATGTAGGAGAAATAATATTTGGACTTGGAACAAAATTGGGCTAAAAGATGGATTTTTGAGAAAAATTGTGAAGATATGACAAAAGTGGACCGAAGAGTGATGGACTTGGATTACTAGAGATCCCAAACTTGGAGAAGAGGCCTAGAAGACACATCTTAGTTTTGGAAGAAAACAATTATTTTTATTTTCTATTTTTCTTTCTTTTAGTGTGAGAATTTGAAGAGATAGTGAAGGATGGAGTTTTTTTTTTTTTTTTGTTTAGTAGGGAGAGTAACGCCCAACCTTCCAAAAATCTCCAAGAACGTATTCTTCTCCCTCTCTCTTCTCTCTCACGCCAACTTCCTCTCCTCTCTACACTCTCTTTTGCAATTTTTCTTTTCTTCTTCATTAACAATTGAAGATATTTTTATAAAGACGATTTATTCAAGCATGCGTGGCTAAGGTTCTTTTCTGATTCAAAGGTCATTTTAATTCAATTATATTATTGTGAGGCTATGTGATTAATTGTTTCTTGCTATATTTAAGTACTTGTAGATTCAATATGATTTTCATGGAAATTGTTATTTTGTTGAATTGACGACTCAATTAAATTAATAATTTTCTACCACTATCCATGAGTTTGTGCTATCATGAATGAATGGAAATTAGTAGCAATAGGTGTAATTAGTTGTGCTATCATAGTTAATTTTGCCTAATTGAATCTACGAGACTAGTTTTGATAATTGCAGTTATCTCGATTATCAAAATTAGGTTCAACTGTTTCCATAGAACGTAATGCTATCGTTAATTGGTATGGAACGCTATCGTGCCCAATCGGCCAATCGATTAGTGGTAAGTTTTGACTGGATGCTAGGTTTGGTCAATTAAAGTAGGAAAACACAAGATTTGTCATGGCTATCCTGATAAGTCTTTAGTTGAATGCTTGAATTACAAGATTATATTTTGTTAGCCTATGATCAATAATGTAATTGAATGTCACGACCCTTGAATCAGAATTTTCTCATATTGTTATTTTCCAAATCTTATTATTTGCCTAGCAATTGAAATCTTCTATTTTATCATTTTTTCTTGTTTAGTTAGTTGTTGGTAAGAATTTAGTTCTTGGATTAATCAAATCAAAAACCCCCCAAATTTTTCTTTTTATTTTATTTTATTTGACATACTCGAAAAAAATTATTCCCGTTCCTTGAGGATACGATCCCTACTTACCATATACTCGTATTTGAAAGTAGAAAATTTTTATTTGGTGGTTTGACGCCCATCAAATTTTGGCGCCGTTGCCGGGGAACGGTGTTGATATAATTTCTTTTGAGTTTTATTTTTATTATTATTATTATTATTATTATTTTGTTCTTGGTTTATGCCTCGTTCTTCCTAAAAATTCCATAAATCTCACCATTAATATGGTTACATATGCAGAACAGTTTGGAACTAGTTCAATTGATCATAGATTGGATGCATTGAGTTCTCTTGTGGAAAAATTGGTTGTAAGTAGGGTATCGCAGGCTCAAGTTTCTGGAATTTCATTGGTTGCTAGACATGCAGCAAATAGGTGTCCTTCATTGCATGATGACATGCAACAAGTCAATGCAATGGGAGGATTTCTAGGGCAACCCCAGCACAAATATGATGCTTATTCTAATAGTTGCAATCCAGGATGGTGGGATCACCCGAGTTTTAGCTGCAAAAATCAAGGAGAAAAACAAGGATTTCTGCAACAGTGTTATCAGAGACCACCCATACCTACTCACTCGTCAGATTCAGAAATGTCCTTGGATGAGATTGTGAAGGCTCTTGCAATTAATACTCAAAAGTTTCAACAGGAAACAAGAGCCAATATTCAGAATCTTGAAAATCATGTTAGTCAATTGGCTACTTCTGTGGGTAAATTGGTGGCTCAAAATTTGGGTAAAATGTCATCTCTAACTGAGGTGAACCCAAGAGAAAATGTAAATGAAATAGTTCTAAGAAGTGAAAAGGAGGTAGAGTTTGGGCCTACTTTGGTTGAGGAAACAACAGAACTAGAAAAAGAGAAAGATAAGGGAGAAATTGAGAAAGGAAAGTCACAGAGTCAAGTAAAGGTAAAAACTTTCCCTTCTTTACCTGCTACTTCTAATGTGATTGTTCCTCCATTTCCAAGCAGGTTGGCCAATTCTAAAAAGGAAGATTACGAGAGGGAAGTGTGGGAAACTTTCCGGAAGGATGAAATCAAATTACCTCTTTTGGATGCCATCAAACCAATTCCAAGATATGCAAAGTTTTTGAAAGAGTTGTGCACCAATAAGAGGAGGTTGAGAAGTGATGAGAAGGTAAGTGTGGTGGAGAATGTGTCTGCCGTGATAAAAAGGACATTGCCAAACAAATGCAAAGATCCAGGTATGTTTACAATGTCTTGTGTTATTAGAAACATGAAAATTGAACGTACCATGTTAGACTTAGGTGCATCCATTAATGTCATGCCATACTCAATTTACTGTGCTTTGAATTTGGGTCCTTTGAAAAAGACTAAAGTTGTTATTCAATTAGCGGACCGCTCTAATGCTTACCTTGAAGGGGTTGTTGAATATGTGTTAGTGCAGGTTGAAGAGTTGATTTTTTTGGCAGATTTCTATATATTGAAAATGGAATTAATGATACTATTACTCGTTCAGCTCCACTCCTATTGGGGAGGCCATTCATGAAAACGGCTAGGACAAAGATTGATGTGGATGAGGGTACTCTTTCCGTTGAGTTTGACGGAAAAATTACTAAATTTAATGTTTTTGATGCTATGAAGTACCTCAATGAAAATCATACTATATGCTATGTTGATGTGTTTGATTTTATTGATGCAGGATAGTTTTGTTCCGGAGTGAAGAACGTCGAGCATAACGACGTTAAAAAATTGCGCTTATGGGAGGCAACCCAATGAGTTTTAATTCATATTTTGAAGTTTTTGTTAGTTTAATTTGTTTTTGATTTTGTTAGTTTTTGATGTAGTTAGAATTACAGAAGACTAGTGCTCGTAAGGCGTGACCACGTTTAATTTGAAATAGTCTTCTTACTTGTTTTTATCTCATAAGAAGCATTGTAATAGCAGAAGACTAATGTGAGTTAGGCGTGATCACGCCTAAAGTAAAGGAGTCTTCTGACTTTTGTCTCTTGGTCTTAATGTATATACTTAAAAAAATAAAACACACAGAGAAAAAAAGAAAAGAAAAGAAATATAAAAAGAACCCTAATTTTATTTTTAATCAATTCTCTCTCTTCTGTAGGTAACACACTCCCCCCAACCGTCGCCTGCGTCTGTCCGTCTTTTCTTCTTCTTCTTCAACAAAAACTTCCGACAGCAACCCTCCTCAGCACAGCGCAGCAGCCCCTTCATCCTCAGTTTGCCGCCGCCAACTCTTCATCCCTTTCCTCCAAACCCTAAGTCCGGCCACCACCAACGAAATAGCAGCGCCGTCCTCCCTCCATCTTCTTCTCATCAGCGCCGTCATAAACCAACCTCCATCAGCAATTGCGACCTCTCCAGCCCACCAAAGTGCCACCGCTGTAATCCACCAGCCACCATGGCTCTTCCGTCTCTTCTTCTTCATCAACCAAACTTCTCGCAGTCAACCCTCCAAACCAAATCAGCCCCAGCCCCCTCCCAGTTCGCAACCTCGTCGTCTTCATTCCAAGCCGGCAGCCCAATCTCAGTTGCAAATTGCAGTTCCTCCCCGCAACATCACATCCCATCACCACCACTCTTCCAATTCGCGAGTTGCTCTTCACCACTCACAATTCTACCCAAGACGAGCCCCAACTGTTTGATTCCGGTGTCATCTTAGTCCAAGCCAACTGCTAATCATCACTCTCGCTAGGCATATTCATGGGTCGTCCAAATGATCGATCCCAGCACACCTCTCAATCCCTCCTCCACAGTATCGTTTTTCAGGGAAGTTTTTTTTTTTTACCTTTTTTTTGTTTCTTTTTCTTTATTTATTTTGTTTAATTTGTAATTCCCTTCTTGCTAACTTGTGATTGACAACATTGAGGACAATGTAGAAGATATGTGTGGGGGGATGGGTTATATCTTTTTTTGGGCTAATTTTTTTTCAAAAGTTGTTTGCATTGTTGAGTAAAGTGTGATGACTTGATAGGAGGTAAGTGTGATTGATTATTTTTCTTCGTTCTATAAAATGATGTGTCTCGTTGATCTTGATGATAGATAGAATGACAATGTGCAAGATTCGATATACAATGAACCTTTTCTGTGAGCTTTTGGGCCTAAAGAGCAATATATCAATTATTTATGCTCTATTTCCTTGTTGTGTATGTGATCAAGCATGTTGTGTTCATTCTAGAACTTGCTTTGGTATGCATTTTGAGACCACACTAATGGATTCATACATTGAAGTGATGAGGACATTTAGGTTTAGCCTTTTGTTGGCATTTCTTGATTTGACCTACGTTTACATTGTCTCATAGTTAGCCCATTTGAACTTGTGCCCTTTCTTTTGTGCTAACATGTATATGAGCCTTAGTCCCATTCTTGTTTGTTCCATCCATCTTGTTGAACACTTTTTGTCAAGGAGTGTGAGAATGAAATGCATATGTCAAGATTGGATTTTTTTTTTATCAGAAAAAAAAGGGGATTTGAGAGAGAAAAAGAAAAAGGGGTAGGGAAAAGGAAGAACAAAGAGACATGGTGGCATTGAAAAAAAAAAGAGAAAAATCAAGGAAAGAAATAAAAAAGAAAAGGGAAAAAGAAAGAAAAAAATAGAAGGAAAAGAAAATTATTGCTACAATGAAGAAAGGTGGGGAAAATTTTGAGAATATTATCTTGATTTGTGTGATACTCCATTGATGTATTCGCTTGATTTTGTTTTGATATGTGAGAGTTCAAAATTGTGAAGGATGTAGGTCATAAATTGGTTCTCTCGTTGAGCTTATTTGAAGAATGTTCTTACTCTAATTGGAGATTACCGAGTGAAAAGGTTTGAAATTGACTTTTGTGATGAACGATGGGATTGGAGGTGTCTTCTATGACGTTTGGACTTTATGCATGAAATTCTCATATCTTCTTGACTTGTTACACCTCATATTTCCTACCTTTACCCGTGGCCTCGTTACAACCCTTGCAAGACCTTTTGATTTTTGCATGAGTTCATGATTTAGTGGTGGAGATTTGATATATTGACAAGCTTATGGTAATGGCATGTTATGCTTTGATATTGAGTGATTTGATACACATCTCTCTTTTAAACACTAAAGAGCGAATGAGTGCTATCCTTGGTGAGGTGTTGAATCTTGTCATGTTGGATTTTCTTGAAATTGTTGGGTATTGAGGAGGCACATAAGTTTTTCTTGGCAATAATTGAAATCATGATTCACTTGTTCTTTGAAGGTTGTCTGTTTTATCTCTTCATTGCATGGTAACTTTGGAACAGTTGGGGGAAATAATTTGGTCGAGGGAATGTCAAGTATATGAGAACCGTATTGCTGTTCATTTCTTTGAGCGTATGTTTGATGCATACTCGAGGACAAGCATGGTTTAGATGTGGGGGGATTTGATGTGTCTTCATTAGTCCATATTTTATGTTCATATTCTCCTCTATTTTAGTTAATTGTTGCACTTATATGATCCAATTATTTATCTTTTGATGTAGGAGAAATAATATTTGGACTTGGAACAAAATTGGGCTAAAAGATGGATTTTTGAGCAAAATTGTGAAGACGTGACAAAAGTGGATCGAAGAGTGATGGGCTTGGATTACTAGAGATCCCAAACTTGGAGAAGAGTCCTAGAAGACACATCTTAGTTTTGGAAGAAAACAATTATTTTTATTTTCTATTTATTTTTTATTTTTCTTTCTTTTAGTGTAGGAATTTGAAGAGATAGTGAAGGGTGGAGTTTTTTTTGTTTTGTAGGGAGAGTAACTCCCAACCTTCCAAAAATCTCCAAGAACGTATTCTTCTCCCTCTCTCTTCTCTCTCACGCCAACTTCCTCTCCTCTCTACACACTCTCTTTTGCGATTTTTCTTTTCTTCTTCATCAACAATTGAAGATATTTTTATGAAGATGATTTATTCAAGCATGCGTGGCTAAGGTTCTTTTCTGATTCAGGGGTCATTTTAATTCAATTATATTATTGTGAGGCTATGTGATTAATTGTTTCTTACTATATTCAAGTACTTGTAGATTCAATATGATTTTCATGGAAATTGTTATTTTGTTGAATTGACGACTCAATTAAATTAATAATTTACTACCGCTATCCATGAGTTTGTGCTATCATGAATGAATGAAAATTAGTAGCAATATGTGGAATTAGTTGTGTTATCATAGTTAATTTTGCCTAATTGAATCTACAAGACTAGTTTTGATAATTGCAACTATCTCGATTATCAAAATTAGGTTCAACTGTTTCCATAGAACGTAATGCTATCGTTAATTGGTATGGAACGCTATCGTGTCCAATCGATTGTTGGTAAGTTTTAACTGGATGCTAGGTTTGGTCAATTAAAGTAGGAAAACACAAGATTTGTCATGGCTATCCTGATAAGTCTTTAGTTGAATACTTGAATTGCAAGATTATATTTTGTTAGCCTATGATCAATAATGTAATTGAATGTCACGACCCTTGAATCGGAATTTTCTCATATTGTTATTTTCCAAATCTTATTATTTGCCTAGCAATTGAAATCTTCTATTTTATAATTTTTTCTTGTTTAGTTAGTTGTTGGTAAGAATTTAGTTCTTAGATTAATCAAATCAAAAACCCCTCAAATTTTTCTTTTTATTTTATTTTATTTGACATACTCGAAAGAAATTATTCACGTTCCCTGAGGATACGATCCCTGCTTACCATATACTCGTATTTGAAAGTAGAAAATTTTTATTTGGTGGTTTGACGCCCATCAAGCATGCTGATGTTTGGCAAAAGACCAACAAAATGCTTGCAATGCCTGAGTGGTTTCTCAACAAAAAAAAAATGTTGAACGTTATAAATGAATAAAAATATAGTTTTTAAAAGATAAAATTAAGAAATAAATAAATTATTTGGTGGACATAAAACATTTTTTCTATAATTATTTTTATTTTAAAATAACATATAAATTTTTGAATAAATATATTACTTTCAAATGTATATTATAAAATATATTACTTTCAAATGTATATTATAAAAGAATAAAATATTTAGTAGTGGACCTATGCTATAAATTTTTTATGAATTTATCTATAGGAGACAATAGGGTTATAAAAAAAAAGTTTATAGACTGATCACGTTGCATGGTGGATAAACCTGTGGATAAATCTTTTAAAAATTTATGGTTGGAGATGTCCTTAGAAGTATATATTTTCATAATATTGAAGGGGCACACTCTACATAATAATAATAAATAAATAATTGTAAAACTTTTTGGCTATAAAAGGGCTGTCTAGCAATTCTCAAAAACCTTGGGAGCCATGGCCCATGTCGCTAAACATGCCCGTTCGGTTTCAAAAATTGAAATCGAACCGATTTTAGAATCGCCCAAACCGTGAACCGTCATGAATCGAAATCGGATTGGGACAGTTCGGATCCGGTTTGAATTTCTCAAGAACCGTGAATCGCCGGTTCCAAACCGTTCAAAAATCACCAAATTCAAATTTTAAACGTTTAAAACTTTGAATTTTGAAATCATCTGCTCCTACATGTTACACGCCTGCACCTACTCTGACCTCCTTGGACATTTGACTTGATGAAAAACTGGAGGAAACTTGATGAAAGGTTGGAGAAGATAGTAATTTTTTAATGTCAAAATCAACCTACTATATCATGATGCCTAAAACACCCTAAGCATTTTTTTTTTAGTTTGTACTTTGATAATTAATAACACATTATAACAGTTTTTTTTATACTTTATAATAGATTTTAAAAATTAAAAACAAAAACAAATGTTAAAAAAATTCAAATAATTAAAAATCAAAAAATTAGAACAGGAACAGGCGAACTGGAACTGGATATCAACGGTTCAGTTTCAGGTTGCCTTGTCATGGTTTGTGGAACCATCGCTTCCGAACCGGAACCGGTTTTGACATGTCTACTTGTGGCATGTTGGCCTTATATTAGGTCCGACCTGGTTAGTGCCTTCAATTTAGGAATGATAATTTCGAACCGAACCACGGATACCTAGATATGCCCAAACCTGTTCCTATTCGGAACCGACGGTTTCACAAACCATGACAAGGAAAATTGAAACCGAACCGTGGATGGCCAGTTCGGTTCGTCGGTTTCGATTCTAGTTCCGATTTTCTTTTTTGAAATTTTGTTTAACATTTGCTTTTATTTTTAGTTTTTAAAATCTATTATAAAGTGTAAAAAAAATGTTCTAATATATTATTATCAAAATACAAACTTAAAAAAAATGTTTAGGCTTTGTTAGGCATCATGATATAGTAGGTTGATTTTGACATTCAAAATTTACTATGCTAGACTTCTCCAACCTTTCATCAAGTCTCCCTCAAGTCTTTCATCAATGGTTTCAAAATTAAAAGTTTCAAACGTTTAAAATTTGAATTTGGTGATTTTTGAACGATTTTTTGGCGGTCTGGAACCGGCGGTTCACGGTCCTGAGAAATACAAATCGGAACTGAACCGTCCCAATCCGATTTCGATTCATGACGGTTCATAGTTTGGCCGATTTTAAAATCGGTTCGGTTCTGATTTTTGGAAACGAATGGGCATGGTTATGGATACCCGAACTGAGCTGAGTCAAAGTTGACGGACATTAACTATTTTGACTGGATATGGGGCAGGTAACAGGGAATAGCCAAATTCAAAAACTAGGTAGTGGTTCGGATATAGTATTACTAATATCTGCCCTGTTCCCTGAACCGTATATTACTAAGTGTAATTTTACCTCTATACATACCTATATTTACCAAGTTAGTTTAAGTATATGTATTAGTATATAAACTTTAACATCTCATCCTTGGAGATTAAGACTTTTGAAGTTTGGAAGAGCGATGATTGATTTGAAGTTTTGGAGTATTTCTTCAAAATTTGGAGTTGTTTTTGTTTTAGAGTCTTTTTTCCTTGCTCAATTTAGTAACTTATTGTGATTTGAATATTCTCTCTTTTTAGTTCTAGCAGCTTTTTCTTTATCACTCTTATTTTTTTTACAATCGTTACAAACAAAAATGCAATAATTAAAAATTAAATTATTAAATCGCGTATCAAACACACCCTTAGACTTATAAGAAATATTTTTGATGGTATTTATATACTTATAATCTCATGAAGTTCTTGTAACTCGCGATGTGTTTGCAATATACACATTTATCTATGTATTTAATTATTTAGACTTATTAGTTTCAATAACGTGATTATAAATTTATGATGAGGTTTTATGAAGTATCGTCTATTTATCAAGTTTTTTAAACTTGATTTGTTGTGCTCTTCCTAAGTTCCTTTCTAGAATATTTTATCAACGTTAATCGTTAGATTATGGGCCTGTTTGTTAAAATTGAAAATTAAGCTCTGAAAGCTGATATATGAAAAAGTAGAGCTGATAACATTAAGCTACTGAATTTTAAGTACTGAAAAATCAATTGTAGTGATCTTAAAATTAAGTGTTGAATTCAAGTATTCAGTTTGATAATGACAAATTAACCTCATTTGTCTGAATATTATCAAAATCTCAACTATGCCCTCAATAATTTTATTTGATTAATTTCAGAGAACACACGATAAAATAAAATGAATGAAAAATTGGCATCCCATCACTATTGTTACGGCCGGATCATATTTTTATTATACTTTTTTTTGACTTATTAGCACAACACCTAATCAAAAATAATTTTAAAAAATTCAAAATAATAATAATTAATTAAAACACAACTGAATTCAATTGTATAAATAACATGAAAATGTGAACTAATCAAAACTAGTATTTTCAACTAAATCAAATTCCAGAGTTTAACAATCGTGTTGCAATTTGTTCTCGCAGGTTAAGCATGAAATTTTGATCAGCCACTCTAGATCCAACTCCGCACACATATGCATAGTGTTAACATATTGTCAGTTCAAGCTTCTATACATATACAAACTAAGTATTTTATTGACATATAATACCCTTGGAAGGAATGGAGAAAAACTCGTGATTGGCATGGAGGGGAAGATCTGTTTATACTCAATAGTTGGTCTTGGGGAAGAAGAACTTTCTCTAAGGTGAAGGTCTTAGCTCTTTATTATTCTATTAGGCATCCCAATTATTCCATGAATCAATGAACTGCTGAATTAGGTAGCAGTACTCTTTGGTTGCTCTATAATACTTCCTTCCTTTTTTTGATTTTATTATTTATTTTTGTCCTTTTTAAAGCTACTGTTTTTTAATTATCAATGAACCCTCACAAAATTTTATGTGTTTTGTTGTTATTTTGCATTGTAGAGTTCGGATAACACGGAATTTTATTTAATTCACTGATTATTTTGGGCGGAGGGAATATGAAATCGATTCAATCTTGTAGCTATGCCTTCGCTTAAGCTCTTACAGTTGACTAAACATGGTTGAAACCTGCTCACTTCAAGGAGAAGGTGATCTTTTTTTTTTCTACTCTGTTATTATGTTAATTACTACCATGGTGAATAAAATTTAAAAAATCAAGTAGCAGGACAGGACTTATGTTGACAGGACAATGAAAACAAGAACAACAAATTGAATCTTCATGATAGCAAGAAATTGGAATAAATAACATACCTTGACCTTGTTCATGAAGAAGCAACCAAGACTTTGATACCAATGAAGCTCTTGAGATATGGGGATATGGCGACTATAGAAGTAGAAGCGCAAGATATATAAAGCGGCCGACAATGGAGACCTATCGATGGGTATTTTGGTCTTAATTGGGAAAAGTTATAAACCCCAATCTTTTAGCGTGTTAAGCGATCAGACATAAGTCATCCCTTTTTGACTTAAAATTTTGGCCTTTCTTTAAGAGATACTTAATTTGTTAAGTGATGAAATATTAGTTATCAAACAAGCTTATTTTTTATATCACTTAAAATTTTCCTTACTAAGCTCTTAATTAGGTTAACAAACATGCCCTATGTCTACCTAAACAAAAATATATTCAATATAATGTTAGAGATTTAATAGTTGTAGAAAACTTACACAATTTCTCATGAGCATTCCCGATTAACCATTACCACGGTCGGTTCGACATTTGGAGGGTCGTGTGCTAAATTTAAAATTAGGCCCTAAAATTGTTAAACGACAATTATTAAAAATAAAAATATATTACATATTTTATAATATTATCATATTAAAATTATTTTTACAAATGAAGTACCAAAATTCATAAAACTCCAAACTAGTATCGAACTTTTCTTTGAAAAGTATCATCGTTCTAAATTCTTTGAAGCAAAATTGATGTGATTCCCAACGAGACCCACAAGTTATAACTAACTTGGAACCACGTTTTCGGAATAACCTCGCGGAAACGTATGCCGAGGACTTGAATAATAATCAAAAGGGAGATCGCAACTCTTAGTCTCGTAATGAACTAAGAACCTTGATCGATTCGAAACCCTTAATTATGAATTAATTAAGAACCACGAATTAGAAAATAACACAAACTTAATCCAAAGTTTGCAAAATGCTAACAAAACTATGTTTGTCAAGAAAGAGTTTTAAACTCACAATTTAATTAATACCAAAATCTATCTTTTTATAATGAAGAAAGGATGCCTTTATATAGGCTTTAGAGAAACAAAACTAATCTAACTAGGACACCTTAAACTACTAAAAGTCTAACAAAACACTTGATAGAATCTGAATAGAATCCTCCAAGAATAAAACACCAACTCATCTAAAGCATATAAAGCCCTAAAATACCAGAATTTCCGTCAAACAGTGCAATCTCGTCTTCACTGGTCACAGGGCGATCGCCTTGTCCCCATTCAAGGTGAATGCCTTCTTGACAGAACCCAAGGCGTCGCTCTAAGCCTTATCAGGGCGATCGCCTTTGAGACAGAAACCAAAGCGATCGCTCCTATTCGAAGCAAGACGATCGCCTTAAATCCAGAATGTGGATTTCGACTTCTTCAAGCTTCACATACGGCTTTGACTTGTTAGGGAGTAACCACTGCTGACTTTGGGTCTTCTAGAAGTCCATTTGTGACCTTGATAATAGTTACCAAGTTGGGCTTCTTATTTGTCTTCCATTGGGTTTGCTTTTGGGCTTTCAAAACAAGGTTTGAGACTTCATTTATTCTTTTAATCCTCGGCCTTGTAGTTGGTCCATACTTCATCTCCAATGGATCTTTGATGCTTAGTGATCCTCCATCATTCCCTCCTTCTTTGAAATGATTTGTCCTCAAATCAACTTCCTTACCTACATCAAAAGGACGCAAATAAGAAATGGAGAAATACGCATGAATATTATCCTTACCAATCAAATCCAACTTGAAAACTTGGGTAAACGCATGCTCCTCCATGGTTCTTGCTTGAATCATCAGGAGAAGCACAACTAAACAATGCAATTCAAGATGATCAAAGGTGTTAGCACATGATTTATTATGTAACAATTTAGCACATCTCATCATGCTTAGCTTAGCCAAACCTAAAACGTCCTCTATTTCATGTGGTGACACCGCATTACCTTTACCGGGTTTGAATATCAATCTAACAAAGTCCCTCTTGCAGTGGGGTTAAGACAAAATACCATGCAACATGACAAGATAAGAGTTACTTATATAAATATGAGATCCTAACCCATATGACAAGAATCTGAACTTATCACATAATCTATCTTGCACTTTCAAAGACAAACTTTCCTCATGCCAAACAATCTTACCAATTTCAACACCCTTGATTCCCAAGCTATCACATGTCAACGCACTTTCATGGGCATTCTCAACATGAATTACACAACCCTCCCAAGTTTTAGCATGCTTAACAAGAATTGCTTTTAATAAACATGATATAGCTCTAAGAATGTCATGCAATCCATAAATCTTGTGAAAGAACAAGGCGACATAGAAAACATTTCCACTTTTGTGACATGTGTCAAAATAACTCATCGAAGAAAGTTCGTGCATACTCAGAAGCATAGAATTCTTCGACACTCCCAATACATAATTCAAATTTATCAAACCAATCTTTAATGCACCATAAAGACTTACCAAGTCAACCTTTAATGAATAATCCATGTGAAAGAGTATGAAAATACTCTTGATCTTTTTATTATATCTTTGTGATTCTGACTTTTAAAAGTAGTGTATATATTTTTACTTATTTAGGTTTTTATATTTTGTAAATATATGGTTTATATTGACTAACAACTAATGGTTTATATTTAGTATAGTTTTGTTTTTTTAGGTAAGAATCTCAAGGAGGAATGGACTCTTGGAAGATATGGAAAGAAGGATCTTAAATTCAGAATGTGATTGAATCCTTGTCAATCAAGGAGTCTTGAATGGCTATAAAAGAAGACCTCCGCCTCCATTAGTCTGTACCGATTTCAAGAGAATTAATATAGCATTATTAAGAGAGAAATCATTGAGAGGTTTAGTGGATGTGTCTCGAAAATCAGGGATTGATTCTTCGAGATTGTTTTGTGTTTTTGTAAGTTCTTAGTTTAGAACTCGGGTTTGATCTTTGGTTATTATTTTTCTTTTCATTATAAGTGTTTTTATTTCACAACTTGTTTTCTAGCAAGGTGTGCTTTTATGAAAAGGTTCCAGCAAGATTTTTCTTGCTGAAGTATTAATTCCGCTGCATTTATATTCTGTTCGTTAAAAATAAGTTTTCTGGAAAAAGTTGTGTGCATTGTTGTGTTGTCACTTGTGTGCACAACTGTACACACAAGTTATCACACATCTGGTTAACAGTCCTAGCTACAATTCTTTCAATTGGTATCAGAGACCTCTCTCGACTCAACTGAGATCGATCCTTGAAAGTAGCCAAAATGGAATGTTACCATAACCATAGTCATAACAAACCGCCTACTCTAAATGGTTCAAACTATACCATTTGGAAGGCCAAAATGATTATGCACATTAAATACATTGATCATCGTGCTTGGGTTAGTCTGATTAATGGCTATACTCCTCCCATGATAGAACTTACCCCATCCACGTCTGATGGCAAAGGAGAGAAAAGCTATGGACTTAAACCCATAGAAACTTGGACAAGTGAGGAAATTGCTCTTGCAAACTATAATGCCAAGGCCATGGGAGCAATCTCGACCATGTGGATCCTCATATATGTAGTTTATTCTCTACTCAAACTTGCCAAAACACGTGGGACATTCTTCAACTTCATTGTGAAGGACCGGCAAGTGTTAGAAAAACCAAGCTAAGAACTTTAATGACCAAGTTTGAAAATTTAAGGATGGGAGAGAATGAAACCATAAAAGAGTACTCACCAAGATTTTGGACATTTCAAATGAGTCTTTTTCATTGGGTGAATCCATATCCAATGCAAGACTTGTTAGTAAAGTACTAAGAACTCTCCCGAAAAGTTTAACATTAAAATTTCGTTATTGAAGAAACTCGGGATGTTCACACTGTTGGGCTTGACACTATTCAGGTATCCTAACAAATTTTGAATTGAATCTTGGGATTCAAGAGGCTAGCAAAGCAAATTCAATTGCTCTTGCAAGTGCTCTCAAGGTGTCTCGGGATCTTGTTCAACCTGTCCAAAGATATTGATGAGTCAAACCTAGGAGATGATGAGTGTGCTTTGATTACTCAAAAATTCAATAGCATGTTGAAGAAGAAACGGTTTACTAAATTTCCAAATTCAAGACACTCTACATCCTCCACGGTGAATCATCAAAGAAGGAAATAGTCACTAAAAAGCCGCTTTTGAAGGAAAGAAATCAATTGATTCTATTCAATGCCGTGCTTGCAAAGGATTTGGACATTATGCAAATGAGTGTGCTAACACTCTTAAAAAGCGTGGAGTAGGTTTCACGGCGACTTTGAGTGATTCGATGATGATGAACAGATCGCAAACATGTCTATATGGCATCCATCTCAAATCACTTTGTCGATAGTGAGTCGATGTGCAATCGCTGACAAAGACAACTTATCACACAACCGACTACACAACCGATGTGTATACTGTTTGAATTCTTTAACTTCGGTGAAACTAAAGATGATCCGTAAGAGGAAGAGTGTGCTACCTATGAGGACTTGCACAATACCTATGTTGAACTCCACACCGATTGGACTAAACGGATGGAGCAACTCAAGGTATTTAGACAGTAAATGAGAAATTGACGCAGAAAATCTCAAACTAAAGTCTCAAGTTGAGGTTTGTCAAAAGAAAGTGATTCTCAAAAGACTCCATAGCCAAGCTAGAAGTTTTACTCACAAAGAAAGACATGGAGTGTGAAAATTATAAAACAAATCTTGATAGAGAGACGAAACTCTAACAAGGCTAAACACCGGTAAAGCCAAGTTAGAAGAGGTTTTGAAAATAGGAAATCAAGGAAAATCAGGAATTGGCTATGGAGAAACTGTTTTTGTAAAAGAAGGAGCTAGCGGTTTTCAAAAGGGTAAAATCATCTCCCCTGTCAAGTCTGTTCATTCTGCTGGAAACAGACAAAACAGAAGGAGAAAGTATGTTTGTCATCATTGCTTCGCTCCTGGTCATATTAGACCATATTGTCACAAGTGAAACAGAACGGGCTTGGGCAATATGCGTGGACACTTGGGCGCAGGTTGTGTACACAACCAAACACACAACAACACACAACCCAAAGCCGGAAAGAAAACCGCCGGTAAGAAAGGAAACCGTAAACTGTCAGGTTGTTTTCACCTCTCTTAGGAGCGTGGAAGGGGCCTGTATTTTGACAGGTGTTCTCGCCACATGACAGAACACGGGAAAATCTCATCGATTATGCTCCATTCAAAGGTGGGAAAGTCAATTTTGGTGGAGGAGCTCAAGGTAAAATTATTGGCAAAGGTACGTTGAATGTATCAGGCTTGCCTAAGCTACACAATGTTCTACATGTTGATGGGCTTAAGGCAAATCTGATAAGCATAAGTCAACTGTGTGATGATGACTTATTTGTTAAATTTGACAAGACAAAATGTGAAGTTTTTGATAACCAAAATAAGTGTATTTTAACTGGTGCTCGATCTTCTGACAACTGTTACAAAGTTGGAAGCAGCGTGTCATGCTTTTTTACTAAAATGGATGATTCTACAGCCATCTGGCATCAAAAACTTGGTCATGCCAGTGAGAGAAAAATCAGAGATTTAATCAACTTTGAGGCTGTAAAAGATTTGCCCAAACTGGATCTTAAAAATTAAGTGTGTGTGGGTCATGTCAAAAGGGAAACAAACAAGATCAAGTCATAAAATGGTTCAACAATGTGGAACCACTAGATGTCTTGAATTGATCCATACTGACCTTATGGGTCCGATGGAAGTAGAAAGCATGTCTCGAAAAAAATACTGTTTTGTGTGTGTGGACGATTTTTCTAGATATACATGGGTAATTTTCTTAAGGGAAAAGTCCAACACCTTTGATGAGTTCAAAATTTGGTACAAGAAGGTCAAAAACTTATATGGTTTAAAAGCCATTAGAGTCAGATCAGATCATGGTACTGAATTTGAAAATGCCACTTTCTCAGCTTTTTGCGATTCAAAGGGATTACTCACGAGTTCTCCCCAAAACCCTCAACAAAATGGGGTAGCGGAAAGGAAAAATCGCACATTACAAGAGATGGCCGAGTAATGTTAAGCTCGAAAAATCTCTCTAAAAATTTTGGGCGTGGCGTGAATACAAAGATGTCATGTAGGGAATCGTGTCTTTCTAAGAATTGGAAGTACTATGACTCCCTATGAGATATTTCTTGGAAAGAAACCCACGGTCAAATATTTTCATGTGTTTGGGTGTATTTGCTACATCTTGAATGACCGAGAGTATCTTTCTAAGTTTGATTCCAAAAGCGACAAAGCCATTTTTATTGGATACTCTACGAACAGTAGGGCATTCGAGTTTATAATCTCAAAACCAAACTGTCATGGAATCCATAAATGTTGTTTTTGATGATGCTACGATCTTAATGTCAAAACGGTTGAGGATGATATTTCGGTTGTACTTGGGAGCCGTAACCGTTAATGACGAATCTGAACCAGCTAATGTGAATGAATCTGCAGAACAGCCAGCTGTGCAACCAGTTGTTCAGCCAGTTGTTCAAACAACTGACAGCACAAGTGGTCAAACAAATGAAGACCAAGACTCAGATTCTGAAACTGATGACGAAGATGTAAGCAGAGAAAAGGACATCCCTTCCAGAATACAAGGAAATCATCCCACATCTCAGGTCATAGGGGAAGTAGATGAAGGCATGAAAACTCGAGGAAAAAGGGTCAATTACCGTGACCTTGCCGGTTTGTTATGTCTACAATCCATGTATCATCAGGTAAACTCGTGTTGTTTTGTTGCTAATTATGAACCAAAAATGTTTTGGAAGCCTTGAAAGATGAGAATTGGATTAATGCTATGCAAGAAGAATTAATCCATTTGAGAAAAATGAGGTTTGGTTCTTAGTTCCTAGGCCTTCTCACGTCAATGTGATTGGGACCAAATGGATCTTTAAGAACAAATCGATGAACAAGGCAATATAACAAGGAACAAAGCACGTTTGGTGGCTCGGGGCTACACTCAAATTGAAGGATTTTGATGAAACCTTTGCCCCCGTAGCCCGAATTGAGTCTATCGATTGTTGCTAGCAATTGCATGCTACTTGAAAATCACTCTACATCAAATGGATGTCAAGAGTGCGTTCTAAATGGTGTTTTAAATGAGGAAGCATTTGTTGAGCAACCTAAAGGGTTTGAAGATCCTTCTAAGCCAAATCATGTCTATAAGTTGAAAAAGGCACTCTATGGTCTTAAACAAGCCCCACGTGCTTGGTATGGTAGACGGACCGAGCACCTAATTCAACTTGGGTTTAAAAGGGAGAGGTTGATAAGACTTTATTTGTTTTGAAAAATAAAAAGGTATGCTTGTTGCTCAAATTTATGTGGATGACATAGTGTTTGGTGCTACTACTAATGATTTACTTGAAATGTTTGTTCAAAGTATGACATCCACATTTGAAATGAGTATGGTTGGGAACTGAAATTCTTTCTTGGTCTTCAAATCACTCAAACCAATGAAGGAATGTCAGTTTCACAATCCAAGTATGCTAAAAGTTTGGTTAAAAAATTTGGGCTTGATAATGCATCACACCTAAAAACTCCTATGGGATCATCTCAAAAACTTTGTAAGGATGATGAGGGTGAAAGTGTTGATCACACCCTCTATAGGAGTATGATAGGGAGCTTCGTATCTTACGGCTAGCGGACGACATAATGTTTAGTGTGTGCATTTGTGCTAGGTATCAAGCTAACCCCAAAGTATCCCACTTAAAAGCAGTAAACGGATTATAAGATATGTTGGGGTACTACTCACTTGGGGTTAAGCTATACAAGAGATACCAACACAAACTTGGTGGGTTTCAGTGATTCTGATTGGGCTGGAAATACTGATGATAGAAAAAGCACCACTGGTGGGTGTTTCTATTTAGGGAATAATCTTGTGTCTTGGTTTAGTAAGAAACAAAACTGTGTTTCTTTGTCTACTGAATCGAATATGTGGCAAGAGGTAGTTGTTGTACCCAATTACTTTGGATGAACCAAATGATAAAGGATTATGGTTTGAAAAGTGAAACCCTAACTTTTTTGTGATAACATGAGTGCTAAAGATATTGCTAAAAATCCTGCAACACTCCCGTACAAAGCATATAGATATTCGGCACCACTTTATAAGAGATCTTGTTGAACAAAGAATTATTACACTTGAACATGTTGGAACAACAAATCAACTTGCTGATATCTTTACCAAGGCTTTGGATTTTGAGAGATTTTCTTTTCTTAAGAACTCTCTCGGTTTGTGTGATCACGAGATGACTGCTGCAATGGCACAACCTGCATCTCTGTATAATTGTATATTACGAAAACACAAAAAAAAAAAAAAAAAAAATCCTGCATTCATGCATTGCACGATTATCTCTTGTGATCACTTGATTATCTCTCGTGTTGACATCTTCTTTGACTCTTGAATGTGAGATCCCTCCTAACTTGGTGATAAAATTTCCTTGTTAAATTTTTGATAATTATCATGGAGTGGGTGTCTAATCTAAGGTCACCGAGAAAACAAGCTGCCTCCATTTATTTTGAAGCTTCCACTCATGTGCTCAATGCCAATGACTTATTGTTGCATCACTTGGGATAAAAATTTGGGAAGCACTATGGTGTGAGAGTGAATAGCTCCTTCTCAGTGACTGATTCAATGCCTAATATGGAGACATTCTAGAGGCTACATGATCGAGGGTTATCTCATTGAATTCTTGTTTGTCAATGTTATGTTAAATACGTGATTTAGTCATACCATGTTGCAATTTATTGAGATTAAAATCCTCACTGTGTGTGCATTGCTCTCTCATGATAGGCATATAGATTACGTTAGGACATTCGAAATCCTTGGTGAAAATATGAGCAATTTGTTTGTTAATTTTCACTCTTCTTGTCCTAATTTTTCTATTGTGATTAATGATCTTTTTATGATAAGGTGGTTATGAAGTCTAGTAGTCAAAGGAGACTACGGTGAGAGGTTGTGTAATCATGGAAGAGTTCCAACCGGATTAGGAAAGCAAATCTTATCCCAAAATTTGGTAAGTTTTTTTGTGCCCTAATCCTTTATGAGTTTGGAAGTTCAAAAAGGGAAAACTCCTACCTTTACACGGCTTATTCTCTTCCCTGGTTCAGTTTCCAAGGTTGTGCCCATAAATCCCTTTTTAAACCTTGTGACTTCATCTGTTCAATCAATTAATCTCACAACTGCTCTCACATCTTGTCTCACATCTCCCAAAGTCTCTCTCTCCTCTCCTTTCTTCTAGATCTTTTGTGTGCAGATCGGTCTCATGGCATCTCCACCTTCTTCCACGGCTCCGGCATCCGCTACTGTTGCTGACTTAAGCATATCCCCACAGTATGTTCCTGCGATTGATGTCCAATCCCTTGGCCAACAGTCATCTGCTATTAACGTTGAAGATCAATCTGTCCTTGATGCTGTTAAGAATGCTCGTCAACCTGAATCTTCAGGGGTCCGTCGCTCTAGCCGGCTGATCGCATCCGGGAAAACTTCAATTTCTCGTCTTTCTCGTCCAGCTGCTCCAAAAATTTCAAAACCCAAATCTGGGGGTTCTGCAAGCACAAGGAGGAGGTTAATTCTCCGAGATTCCTCTGATGAGGATGAGGGCTCCCCTGCTCAGGCTCCGGTCGCAACTCAGGCCAAAATTCAGGGGGAGAGCAGCTCTAGGCGTCTCACCCGTAGCTCCGCCCGTGCTCAAGCCGCGCCTGTTCTGCCTGCGGCAATCTCACCGTCACCCGCGACTCTAGTGATGCCTCTGTGGGCTCTGATGATACTGTAAGTGATCCTGATGTTCTCATCTCTTCAAAACGCAGGCCAGTCCCTTCTGTGAGGTCTTCTGTGCAGCCAGTTGTGCCCACAACTGGTGACACACCAGTTCACACAGGTGACACTGCTCGCAAATCTCGGGTTCGTAAGTCCTCTGTTCGTATTCCTTCTTCTCCTTACAATCTGGACTTGAAGTACAATTCTCTGTTTTATGCTCCTGATGCTGAAAATCGTTTTTCCGCCAATCTCCATAGGGCTTTTGTTGTTGAAAAATCTCGACAGATTGAGGTTTTTGACAAAGTTGGATTGACCAATTTTTTCTCTACAAGGTCCCTGGATATTTCTTTAGATTTTCCTATTCCTTATTCCCGGACCTTAGTATTAGAATTTTATGCCAATCTAAGCCGAGATATTGGTCTTGATCGATCTCCAAATTTTGGTAGAGTCTTTGTTAGGGATCAAGTGGTTGATGTTAGTCCCTCTCGGATTAACACGTTTCGGTACTCGATCTTCCCATCACTTGCTTCCTCGATATTCATACGGTTTGTCGTTGTAACGGAGGACGAATTTCCAAGTGGAACACCGGGTTTCGGACAAGTTCCTTAACCAAAGTGTTTGTGTTTCTACACCATATTCGCTCAAATTGGTTGCCAACGTTAAATTCCTCATCTCGTCACTAAAGATCGATTCTTCTTATGTATCGTGTTGGGGAAAATAAATTTAACTTGGGGCGAACTATTTTTGATACCATCATGAGCTTTGTGAAAATGTTAACACCACCTATGCTCTTCCACACCCTAGTTTGATTTAAGCTACTTCTAGTGCATCGGGTGCGATGGGATAGTGTTTGATATTGAGAAGGAGATTGATGAGGGCGAGGTGCGTCCAATCTGGAGATGGAAGTTTTGGGTGAAGACCTCACTCGGGTCTTTAAAACTTGTGGACTTTGTGAACTTTTTATTTGCTTTTGACCGTAATGACTTTATTTATTGGTATGTCTATCTGTTTAAGCCTTATAAAATTGTTGTTGAGGGTTTTGTTCGAAACCACAAAGATAGGGGAGATTGAAAGAGTATGAAAATACTCTTGATCTTTTTATTATATCTTTGTGATTCGACTTTTAAAAGTAGTGTATATATTTTTACTTATTTAGGTTTTTATATTTTGTAAATATATGGTTTATATTGACTAACAACTAATAGTTTATATTTAGTATAGTTTTGTTTTTTAGGTAAGAATCTCAAGGAGGAATGGACTCTTGGAAGATATGGAAAGAAGGATCTTAAATTCGAATGTGATTGAATCCTTGTCAATCAAGGAGTCTTGAATGGCTATAAAAGAAGACCTCCGCCTCCATTAGTTGTACCGATTTCAAGAGAATTAATATAGCATTATTAAGAGAGAAATCATTGAGAGGTTTAGTGGATGTGTCTCGAAAATCGGGGATTGATTCTTCGAGATTGTTTTGTGTTTTTGTAAGTTCTTAGTTTAGAACTCGGGTTTGATCTTTGGTTATTATTTTCTTTTCATTGTAAGTGTTTTTATTTCACAACTTGTTTTCTAGCAAGGTGTGCTTTTATGAAAAGGTTCCGGCAAGATTTTTCTTCTTTGAAGTATTAATTTGCATTTATATTCTCGTTTTAAAAATAAGTTTTCGGAAAAAGTTGTGTGCATTGTTGTGTTGTCACTTGTGTGCACAACCGTACACACAAGTTATCACACATCGGTTAACATCTAGCTACAATTCTTTCACCATGAATGGATCAATATAAGAATGACTAGGTATAAGTGATGTCATGCATAATCCATTACTAACTAATGTGCGGATCCACTCTTTGGGGGGTAAGTGACCCCACTCAATTTTTTTTTCCTTTTTAAGTCACGCACAGTAGCAACAATGAGGTAGATACTAATGGTGAATTGTAATTTCTATGTTTTTTATGTGATAGTTAAATTTTGTGACCCCACTAAAATATTTTTCTAGATATGCCACTGTCAACTAGCTTACCAATTTTCAACCAATCACTCAATCCATTGTGCCCAATCGAAACTTGCAAAGGTGACAACATACACATGTCATGTGGTCTAACAAGTTCTCTTAAGAATAAGGCACACATACGACTAGAGAACTTACCCAAATCAACATCTCCATAAATTTTAATTCTTTCTCCAAAGTCATGGTGATGAACATGTAAAGGCTCATTACAATTCTCAAGTCTCAATGTCCTAGTGTCATAAGAAGGGATGGAGACTTTCCTTTGAGATTGTGTAGGCGCTACAACAATCTTCTTACCTAGTTGACAATCCCATTTGAATCTCATAGCTTCTTTGCTCAATTTGAGAATTCATCAATGAAAATTGGTAGAGAAGAAAATTTACATGGAAGAGAAAATTGTGGTAATATGTTAGTATAAAAGATTTCTCTTTGATGAGAACTATCTCACTATGCTTTTCCCACAACTCCCTCTTATTCTCACAACACTCTTCATAAAAACTTTCATTTTTCTCCTCCACTCATTCTTTTCACTCAAATCTAGATTCTCATTCTTTTTCTTTTCACTCTCATCCTCACTTTCCTTTTGTCTTTCGACCTCCTTCTCTCTCTCTCCCTCTCTTCTCTCTCAATCTCTCCTCTTTTTATTTTTCTCTCATTTTCTTCTCTCTTAATCTCTCTTCTTTTTATCTCTCTCCTTCTCTTCTCTCTCAATCTCTCCTCTTTTATCTCTCTCTCTTCTCTTACTTTCTCTCCTTGATTCACTCGTCCTTACTTGATCTTCCCTCACCTTTTGTGGGGATAAGGGAGCAAGAGTAAGGGTTTTCCACCAAACTTGAAGGAGTATTTATTGGAGTTCTCATTGAAAGAGACTCTTCGATCAAGTTGTCATGGCCTACCCAACAAAAGATGACAAGTTTGTATAAGTACAACATCACATAATACTTCATCCTTGTACCCCCCCCCCCAATTGAAAAGGAAACCATCACTTGTTTAGTCACCCTCAACTCACCATATTCATTGAGCCATTGTAATTTGTATGGATTAGGGTGTTTCAAGGTAGGCAGGTTGAGCTTTTCTACCATTTCTGTGCTAGCCATATTAGTGCAACTCCCATCAATAATAACCATGCACACTCTCCCACTCACTTTGAACATCTAGTATGAAAATTATTCTCATGTTGTATCTCCTCAATAGTTTATACTTTCATACTCAACATCCTCCTCATTACCATGTTTTCCTCATTACCATTAACTTTACCCCATGGCAAAGATAGTGGAAGAAACATTGCTACCTTTATTCACTAACCCATCTTTTGGTTTCAACTCCATAGAGTTCTCACACCTACTTCGAAGATGTCCCTTAAGAATTGCATGATTTCTAGTTATAGGAATTTCAACCTTGAGTCTCTCAATGGGACCCTCAACACTAGATCTCACATTAGCATTGGAACTAGAAATCTCTCGAGTATTACCCTCTTAGGTCCTCTCCATGATGGTTCATCTTCTTCTAACCACTCATCTTCCTCAATGGGTTATTTATTTCTTCTTATTCTCTCTAACACGCTCATTAGGAGGCGGTTCTTGACGAACACGTTACATCCTATCTATTCTATCATTCACTTGCCCAATCTCGTCCTTCATCATTCTTTTCATCTCACCTAACAAATCGCCCTTGACATCTTATTACCATCCTTCTTTACAATATTCTTTTCCTTTACTTGAGACATGAATTTAGAAACCTCACTCACTCCCTTACGTGTATCTCTCAAAATCATGACACTCGTGTATAAAATTTCTAACTTTTACCTCCTCTTATGTACTCACCACTCTTGTCTTTTTCCACTCAAAACTCTTGATGAAAACAAGTAGAGTTAGCGCAAAGCAATTTTGGAAGTAAAGTTTTGAAACTCTAAAATTCGTAGAAATTAATTAAAACAAAGAAAAGAGTTTGTATGAAAAGAAAAGAAAGGTTTATAGAGAAGAAGAAAGAAGATTCGATTTTATTCTCGAATCAATGATTGAAGATTACGGACTTTGAAGAAAGGGTAACTTAGCTCACGGCCAATCCTCTTTGAATTTTTTTTTTTTTTTTTTGTCTCTTGGCTGAATTGAACAAGGTAGTAATTCTAAGCTTTTTTTTGGTCACCTTGGCCGAATTATTCAAGTAATAATTCGCCCACCTTTCCTTTTTTTGTTTTTTTTTGTTTTTGTTTTTTTTGTATACCAACCTCCTTTGGTATGGTTTTAAAGCAAGAAATTGAAGAAAAACTCGTGGCACAAAAGATGGTTAGAATAGATAGTGTATGGATTATGAAATGAAGGAATGAAGGAATTAAGAACAAGATAATAAAATAAGGATAGAAAGATTGTTACCAATAGCCTTTGCTCGATACCAAGATGTGATTCCCAACGAGACCCACAAGTTATAACGAACTTAGAATCACGCTTTGAATAACCTCAGAAACGTATGCCGAGGACTTGAATAAAAATCAAAAGGAAATCGCAACCCTTAGTCTCGTAATGAACTAAGAACCTTGATCGATTCAAAACCATTAATTATGAATTAATTAAGAACCACAAATTAGAAAATAACACAAACTTAATCCAAAAGTTTGCAAAATGCTAACAAAACTATGTTCGTCAAGAAAGAGTTTTAAACTCACAATTTAATTAATACCAAAATCTATCTTTTTATAATGAAGAAATGATGCCTTTATATAGGCTTTAGAGAAACAAAACTAATCTAACTAGGAATCCTTAAACTACTAAAAGTCTAACAAAACACTTGATAGAATCTGAATAGAATCCTCCAAGAATAAAACACCAACTCATCTAAAGCATATAAAACCCTAAAATACCATAATTCCCGTCAAACAGTGCAATCTCGTGTTCACGGGTCACAGGGCGATCGCCCTGTCCCAATTCAAGGCGACGCCTTCTTGTGAACCCAAGGCAATCGCTCTAAGCCTTATTAAGGCGATTGCCTTTGAGACGAAACCAAAACGATCGTTCTATTCGAAGCAAGGCGATCGCCTTAGAATCCAAATGTGGATTTCGACTTCTTCAAGCTTCACATACGGCTTTGACTTGTCGGGGAGTAACCATTGCTGACTTTGGGTCTTCTAGAAGTCCATTTGTGACCTTGATAATAGTTACCAAGTTGAGCTTCTTATTTGTCTTCCATTGGGTTTGCTTTTGGGCTTTCAAAACAAGGTTTGAGACTTCATTTATTCTTTTAATCCTCGGCCTTGTAGTTGGTCCATACTTCATCTCCAATGGATCTTTGATGCTTAGTGGTCCTCCATAAAAAATTTTCAATTAGGTCTTCATAATCGATTTTTCGAAAAAAATAAATAAATTGGGCTACAAAATTTCCATAGAATTAACCCCTTTAATTTTGGGACACACACATGTGTATGTGTGTGTGTGTGTGTGTATATATACATATATATATATATATATATATATATATATATATATATGCAATGTTAGTGTTACCTCACTTGTCAAAATTATGTGCAAGGATTACTGGAAAAAATATGATTAGAAATTAAGATAACTATATGCAATACTCTAGATGAAAAGAAAAATGAGAGGTAAATATGCATATAGCTTTTGTAGGTTTGAGTAAATGATGATCCATAATTGCAAAGAAAGTGAAACTGTGAATGATGAGTAATCAAATTAGTGATTATTTTTCTTCAAACATATATTTATTTTACCACACTATAGAGTTATTTAGAAAAGTAAAACATGTAGATAACTAAATATTTTTATGGAGATGTCAGGAATTGATCTTCATACCTCAATGTCAAACAAAACAAGTTCTTAATAAATATATACAAAACTTGCAAAAAATAAAAAAGACAAATAAATATTTTTGAATTGATCTCCATACCTCAATGCCAAACAAAACAAGTTTTTAATAATATTATCTTGAAAAAAAAATACTACTCCCTCCGTCCCTTAATTACTGTCTTATTTGACCCGGTATACGGATTAAGAAAAAATAATTGACTTGATTATTAATATTGGTATAATGTGTAATTTTCTTTAATGACCATGTGTATGTGGCCCATAATTAAAGTAAGAAAAAAATAAAGATAAAATGATAAAACGATGTCTTAATTTTTTTTTTAAATAAGACAATTATTTTAAGATAAATAAAAAAAATATTAATTTAGAGATGGAGGAAGTAAATAGAATGGAGCAACCAAAAAGATTTGAACTAGTAATAATCTTAAAGTGGCTAAGGTCACTTTACCTGTGACAGTTTTCCACTACCAACTTTCTTAATGTTTTACTTCCTCCGTCCTAAATTATTGTTTTTGTTCGTTTTAAAATAATTATCTTGTTTAAAAAAAAATTTTAAGACATCACTTTTATTATTTTATCCTTATTTTTTCCTACTTTAATTATAGACCATATACACATAGGCATTAAAAAAATTACACATTATACTAATATTAATAATCAAGTCAATTATTTTTCTTAATTTTTGTATCAAGTCAAATAAAATAATAATTAAAAGACGGAAGGAGTATATTTTAAAAACAAATTAATGAATCAAGCTATAGATTTCCGTAGAATAGGACCCTCTTAATTTTGGGGCCTTGTTCAAAAGCCCACTTTGAACATGCCTAGGGCTTGGCCTGCCCGTGGGTCATGAATATGGGTAGAAAGTGAATCCGTGGTGGTGAATGAAGTGGATATGGGAAATGAACTTGAATTGGAGAATGAGAATAATATTAGGTATAACTGTTCTCAAACTGTCCCATTGTCATTCCTACTTCAATTTATTGATTGATAATTGCTAGTCACTTTTCACCTCTGAACTACACGCGGGAATTGTACTAAAAATGTGCAATAATTCTTGTTCCTTCCATTCTACTAAAAATTTACGTTTGTAAATTCTAATAATTAAAGGATATATAAGTATCATTAGAATTGGTTATAATTACAAAAAATAAAATAAAATTGAGCATAATTAATATGTTTATATATGTGGAGGTAAAATTATAAAAATGTAGGCATGATTTTTAAAAGTGGATTATTTCGTGAAACATCTAAAAATAAAATAGAGGACTCTTAACAATTAATCAAACATACACGCTAACGCACCCCCTTAATGTGCTAATACGGCCCCGAAAATTACTAACTTGCCCTTTCTCTATTTTATTTTTTAAATCTTTAAAAACTAAACCTTAAATTGAGCTTTCTCCCTATTTTTAGAAAATTTAAAACCGCCTTGGACTTTTTAGCCTTACGCCCGCCCCTAATCAACCCGAGAAAATTACTAAATTTCCCTTGATTTTTTCTATATAGAAAAGGACTTCCAACTTAACAAACTCACAATTTTAGCTTTATCTCTAAACTCAACATATTTCTCTCTCTAGAAAGTTCTTTACTTTCTCATTAGCTTTTCGCATTAAAGGTATGTTTTTCATATACTTTGTATTAAATGAATTTTTTATTTAGTTATTTGTTTTGAATATATATGTTTGTCGCATATTTTTGTGTTAAATATGAATTTTGTGTTATTATTGTTGTGTTATAATGTACCATTTAGACAAAAATAAACATAGTATCGGATCATGCGCATGTGTGATGACATGCATGATACGCGCATGTTGACGATTTATTCGATTTAATTAAAAAATTTAAAAATTAAAATTTTACCACATGCGGCCACCCGCGCATGGAGTCTTGTACATGCGCATGGTCCGGCGCATGTAAAGCATTCCACGCGCCCGGTATAAGGCATGTGGCAAATTTTTAAAATTTAAAATTTTTGCACTTTAACCCTTGTATTTGTCCTTTTTAAAATTGTTTCATTTCACCCCTTGAGTTTGTTAGTTTCTTAAATTGAATGAAATTTTGCATTTTACCCCTTGAGATTGTTAGTTTCGTTAAATTGAATGAAAATATGCAATTTACCCCGAGTTTGTTAATTAAGTTAAAATTTTGAGGTATATGAAAATGTTACACTTTTAATAAATTATATGGTTAAATAATTATTAATATCTTAATATTAAATTTTTATGTGATTTATTAAATGTTACACTTTATTCCTAATTATTGCATTATGTTTAAATAATTATTAATAATATCTTAATTATTAAATGTTACACTTTATTAATATTTAAATATTAATAATTAATAATATTTATTTTTTATGCAATTTTTAAATGTTACACTTTATTCCCAATTGCATTATGCTTAATATATTATTATGAGAATATATATATATATATATATATATAAATATATATATTTAAAAATAATTTTTTTGTTCATGTAGATGTCGATGATCGTGGAAAGAGGGTTATGGAGATCACTTGGATTACGGGGCGGCCAAGGATCGACGTGTATTTGCGTCGCCCGAGCGAGAGGAACGCCGTAGACAGAGATGCGACAAAGCTGGATGGATGGAGGAGCCGGTCCCGCTCGTCGTACTTACCCCGACTGTTCGCGGCATGGCTATCACTTATTCCGGCCGTTTGGGGTAGGTTTTGATGCAACCTCCTCGGTTGGAGATTCAGCTTCATGGGCTGAACGTTACTCGCATTCTCCCGCAATGACCAATGAGGAAGATCGTCGTAACGAAGAATTTATTCTACAGCTTGGACGATGATATTGGAACATATTGACTTACCCGAACCAGCCTCGTGGTCGCTGCCGTCGCCTAACCCTAGTAGAAATGCACTAGTAGTGGAATGAGAGGCAAGGACGATTGGAGGTTGAGGGAGCCAGCACGAGGCCCCCAAATCATCGACTTATTGCCTGGTTTTCGGGCATATCTCATGTGCTTTATGGACCCGACATATGGTAATAATGACTTTACTATATCTAATTTTTACTTAATTCGAATTATATTTGTCATTACATAGAAATTATATTTTTATTGATGCTAATATGTATTTACGTTCTTTTTTTATGTTTAATGTAATAGACCTCCTTTACCGGGACTCCACTGGCGATCGGATGTGAAGTGAGTCTAAACAATTTTAGGGCCACAAAAGTACAAGCAACGGGCTTGGCGCATTTGGTAAAATGCATGTTTCCAAACGTGAACATGCCTTTGATGCTGTGGAAAGATGGTATCCAGAGACCAATTTTCATCTTCCATTTGGGAGATGACGATCACTTCACGTTGTTCTGGTATCTTTTATAGATACTGTAGCTGGGTTCTGTTATGGGAGATACGGCTATTCGAGTTGAGGCCGAGGATAGGGGTCTATTAGGTGGACGGCCGACCAAGTGAATGCTGAATTCAAGACTCATTTGATCAAGCTTAACACCATCCAAAAAGGGTGTGGTACGAGCGGGCCAATAGTCGGTCCAGAACGGTGCAACGATATTTGTTGTGGACGTACGTTGGGTGCGCACTCTTCGTCATCGATAAAAAACTTGGTCACCTCACACTTCGCCGTTTCTTGGACCCATTGGGGAGGTGCCCAACTATGCTTGGGGCACTTTGCGCAAGATATCTATACCGTCGCCTGGAGATAACATCTCGTCGAGATACAAACGAGATGGCCGGATGTTTGACTGTTGGAAGTAAGTTTTACTTGTTGGTTTAATTTATTAATTTGGAATTATTTGTATTTATTTTAATTTATTATTTATTAAATTGTTTTCGATTAGGGTTGGATAT